>CAIGRB010014846.1:19555-31287 GCA_903798255.1 Fraxinus quadrangulata
ATAATAATAATTTAACTATAACCATCGCATCACAACCTACTATCGCACCATAATCTACCACCGCAAACACAACAACAATGCATCACACGTCGATTTATTAGGATCTGTGGGGTCAGCTGACCCCACATGACCACGTGTATATCCGCAAATGGGTTGGAGGTTGCGGGGTGGAGGTACATTGCATTTGAATTCCTTACAATAGGAATTATTTAACTTTGGCAATGTGACAGAAGGTTTATGAAAATAAATGTCATCGAACGTGTTAAAATGTAAGTATTCGTGTGATTTTAGGCTCACGTGATCAATGAATTAACATTGCATTCTATATTTTAATTTTCTTTCATCATTTATCAAGCATTGATTTGATTTTGAGTTTGTCCAGCACTTTTTAAGCAATACTCAATATTGAAGAAAATTCTCTTAAAATCTTGGTTCATTTTGTAAGATTATTTTATTATTTTATTACTTGTTTCCTATTATTAGTAAATTTCCTCTTATTGGTAGATTTCCTATTTTCTATATTTTTCTAGTGAGTCTATATAAACACTTTTATTATGTAATTTCATTATTCAATTTTATTGGAATAAGAAACACTAATTTTCTTAATTTCTATATGGTATCAGAGTCACCATTCCTTCATGGATTTTGTTCATTTTATTGAAGAAATATTATTCTTAGCCACAGCTTTCACGGATCGTACTAATTTTTTGGGTACGTCCGTACAATCGTTTTTTAAAATTTTTTACATCGCTTTTGCTACCGTTTGCTCGCTTCCGCACTTCTTGTTTGAATTCTGGTTTGATTTCGCATCTCAGGTTGATTTCGTTTATTGTTTGATGATTATTTGTTAGTTTTCTTTACTTTTTTCTCATCATGGCTGGTCATAAAGATAATTCTATCCAGTCAATTAGTGTGCAATTAGATGGAAAAAATTATTCGTATTGAAGTTATGTTATGAAGAATTTTTTGAGGGGCAAATCTATGTGGGGTTATGTTACGGGTACAATAATTAAACCTACAGACAAGACTTCTGATTATGCAGAATCGTTGGATGTTTGGGAAGCTGATAATTCAAAGATTATCACTTCGATCAATAATTCTGTTACACAATTTATAGGTACTCAGTTGGCAAAGTATGAGACTGCCAAAGAGGTTTGGGATCATCTGGCAAGACTATACACGCAGTCTAACTTGGAAAGACAATATCACTTGGAAAGAGGTTTGAGTATTCAAGAATTTTATTCTGCCATATAAGAATTATGGGATCAGTTAGCACTTACATAGTCCACCGAATTACGAGCATTCTTACCTTACATCGCTCGTAGAGACGAGAAGCGATTGGTACCATTTCTGATGGCCCTCCATCATGATTTTGAGGGATTGCGTGGGACAATTTTACATCGTAGTCCACTCCATTATGTTGATTCGGTGGTCAATGAACTTTTAGCTATGGAGATACGTCTTAAATCTCAGGCAGACAAGGGGATTGTCCTAATGTCTACTCCATCAGTTTTTGTAGTGCCTCAAAGACCCCTGAATAGTAATCAAAATAGGTCGAATTCGAAGGTTTATCATGATACACGTGCTTTCTGTAAGAAAAAAAGCCACTGGAAGGCTCAGTTCCCGTTACTGATGAATAAAATTAAACTACCACAACCCCAGTAACAACAACAGCAACGATGACCTCAACAGCCACCACTACCATCTCAGATTCCTCCATGGAAATTTGGTAATCAATCACCCAGCCTAATAATGTAGTGGTTGCACCATCGCTAGATCCGTATATGCTTGAGTAATTTCGAAAGTTTTTTGCCTCACAGCCAGATGCTATGTCTGCTTCCTCTCATAAAGGTTTGTCATCTTCTAGTACTTCAGATATATTTCTCGCCTTGTGGGTCTTAGATTCTAGCGTCTCTCATCATATGTCACCTAATCTATCATCATTTGCTTCTTTTTCTCTCAATTCGTCCATGTAAGGATGACTCTATGTTTTGGATCAACTTAAAGTACTGGAAGTTGCAGTTTCTAGTGTGGTTTTTTCATCTTTTCGTTTGAGTAGTTCGTCTTCTGATTTTTATTATATATCAGTGTCTCGTTTATAGTTTTTAGCTTCTACGGGAGCATTAGGAAATTTAAAAATTCATTATATTTCTAATTGTAGTGGTTGTAAGCTGGCAAAATTTTTTGCATTACCATTTCATAGAAGTCTTATTTTTTTTTCTCTTGCTCCATTTGATCTTATTCATTCTGATGTGTGGGGACCTTCCCATATAACCACAAAAGGTGGGTCGCGATATTATGTTTCGTTTATTGATGACTGCACTCGTTATTCTTAGGTTTATTTTATGAAATGTCGTTTTGATTATCTTACTATTTTCAATAACTTCAGAGCTCTTGTAAAAACTCAACATTCGACCGTCATAAAATGTTTTCATTGTGATTTGGGATGAGAATACACTTCTAATGATTTTTCTAATTTGCTTGATTCCAATGGTACTCTTTCATCAAACTTCTTGCACAGATACCCCTGAACAGAATGGTGTTGTAGAAAGAAAACATAGGTATCTTGTTGAAATAGCCCGTTCTTTTTCATTATCTGTCGATGTTCCTAGTGCATTTTGGGGAGAAGCAATTCTTACTGCCGCCCATTTGATTAATAGGATTCCAACATCATACAATTCAGCTATGTCATCCTTTGAGAAGTTGTATGGATATGCTCTTGATTATTCTTCCTTGCGTGTTTTTTGTTCTACCTGTTTTGTCTTCAGACTTCATGTCGAGCGTAATAAATTGTCCTCTCGGTCTGCTTTGTGTGTCTTTCTGGGCTATGGCGTAGGTCAAAAAGGATATCGTTGTTTTGATCCGTTAGTCAAAAATTATATGTCTCTCGTCATGTTGTGTTTCTTGAGCATATTTTATTCTTTTCTATTCCTGCTAGTCCTCATAATATGACCAAGTCTGATCTTATTCATATTGATCTCTTCACTATTGACACTGAGAAAGTATCACCCACTACTCTAGTTTTAGATAATACATCTTGTAGATTTCTCACAGATAGCTCAGTACATTCTGGTACTTTAGTTCTTGATACACATGTTACTCCTCTTGCAGCTTCCCAATCATCTCCTGAGACTATGGTTCATCCTCCTATTTGCCAGTCTACACGCGTTCGTAAGTCTACTAAGTTACCAAATTTTTCTTACTCTTGTTATTGTAGCTCTTTTGCTTCATTTTTAGCTTATATTCATCGTTTTTCTGAGCCCTTGTCCTATAAAGAGGTTGTTCATGACCCACTTTGGCATGATGCTATGGCTGAGGAACTTACTACTCTGCATCAGACTCGTACTTGGGACTTAATATCTTTACCACAAGGAAAATGTGCCATTGGTTCTCGTTGTGTCCACAAAATCAAAACTAAGTCCGATGGATCTATTGAAAGATACAAAGCCCGACTTGTTGTTAAAGGTTATTCTCAGGAGTATGGTATGGATTATGATGAGAATTTCACACTGTTTGCAAAGATGACTACTGTTCGTATGCTCATTGTTGTTGCTTCTGTTCGCCGATGGCACATATATCAGATGGATACCAAAAATGCCTTTTTGAATGGTGATCTTCATGAAGAAGTTTACATGGAGCCTCTCCCTGGTGTTTCTCACCAACCTGGTGAAATCTGTAGGCTTCGAAAAGCCATTTATGGTCTCAAACAAACACCCCCGAGCCCGATTTGAGAAGTTTTTTACTGTAATTACTTTGCTTAGTTTTCATCCTAGTCATCATGATTCAGTATTGTTTGTCAAATATACTAGTGTATGTCATATTCTACTCTTTATATGTTGATAATATGATTATTACTGGTGATGATGTTGATGAAATTGCATCTTTAAAGTCTGAGTTAACTTGTTGCTTCGCAATGAAAGATTTGGGCACGCTACGTTATTTTCTGGGCGTTGAGGTCGCCTCATCTTCGAAAAGTATATTTTATCCCAGACCAAGTATATTGCTGATATATTTGAGTGTGCACGTCTTTTTGATAATAAGGTTATTGATACCCCTCTTGAGACTAATGCTCGGTACTCTCCGTTTGATGTCTCTTCCTTGTCGGATCCTAGTTTATATCGTACTATTGTTTGCAACTTGGTTTATCTCACCATCACTAGTTCATATATTGCACATGTTCATATATTTAGTCAGTTTGTTACTGTGCCCACTACAACTCATTGGGCTGCTGTTCTTCGTATTCTAAGGTATCTCCGTAGCACTCAATTTTAGAGTCTTTTATTTCCGTCTACTTCATTCTTAGAGCTGTGTGCATACTATGATGCTAATTGGGCTGGTGATCCTACAGATCGCAAGTCCACTACTGATTTCTATATTTTTTTTGGTGATTCTCTTATTTCTTGGAAGGGTAAGAAGTAAGATGTTGTTTCTAGATATTCCACAGAAGCAGAATATCGTGCCATGACTTCTATTACTTGTGAGATAGTTTGTTTACGTTTGTTGCCTACAGATATGTGTATTCCTCTTCATCACCCTACTCTCTTATATTGCGATAATAAGAGTGATATTCAGATTGCACGTAATTCGATATTTCATGAGCGACCAAACATGTTGAGATTGATTGTCACGTCCCTCGACATCATTTTCAACTTGGCACCATCACATTACTTTTCGTTCATTCTTCCGTGCAGATTGCCGACATGTTTACCAAAACACACTCCACTTTGCATTTTCGTTTCTTAATTGACAAACTCTCCATGCTTCTAGCAGTAGCATCGTAAGTTTGAAGGGAGAGGAGAATGTTAGATTATTTTACTATTTATTAACTTGTTTCCTATTATTAATAGGTTTCCTATTGTTGGTAGGTTTCCTTTTTCTTAGGTTTTACTTCATTTATGTAATTGGTAAATTCTGTGGACAAAATGACTTAAGGAGTAATGTGCAATTAGTTCAAAAGTTAATTAGCGGATCTAAGGTTTCGAGTTTGGAATAAGGAGGAAAACGATGTGAATTTTTGCTGCACTGTCGCTAAGGGTTGGCTTGAACTACAAAAGTAGAAATATCGTCCCTAAACTATCGCCCCTCCTTCATTCGAACGACACGTTATTGCTCGACTGTCGCTGGGCCCCCGCTCAAGTGACGGTGCTGTCCAAGAAATTTTTATTTCGCGATTTCAAGAATTTTTACTCGGCCCATTTATTTCTTGACCTATATATAAATAACAAAACTCACATGCACGGTTTTCGAAGGTTGACAATTGAGAAAAACTGGTCTAAGAGTGAATTTATTACATCACATCATTCAACTTTCAATTCTTGTGAGAGCTTTGGTGAGAAAAATATTGTGAGCATATTCCAAATACCAAACCACAACTTTCTACATATCTGTCAGAGGTGTTGAAGATCCAAGCTAGGGGCTGCTGCTGGATAGCGGAGTTCTAGGAGAGCTTGGTTATTTCCGCTGGAATTGGTGCAGGGGAGCACAGAATTTAGGAGAGCTGTTGAATTACAATCAGAAGATCAGATAGTATATGTCGTCGTCTAATCTGGTAGACTGTAAGTCTTGAATAGTTTATAGTAGATTGATCGACAAAGCGCCCGGAGTTTTTCCCAGTTGGGTTTCTCCGTGATCATACCGTTGTTCGTTTACTACTTTATATTACGAATGTATGATTTGTGGTATTTAAATTTAGAATTAAATTGACAGTATGATTAACCATCTAGAGATAATTAATTTGTGACTTATTGCTAATTAGTTAATAAGATTTTAATTTCGCATATTACACCTATTCACCCCCTCTAGGTGTTGTTAGGGTCGAACTTGCATTTTTCAATTGGTATTAGGGTCTTAAATTTATTCCTGACCTTTATTTGTTAAGTCTAAATAAGTCATTCTTTGTTCGTATCTCCATTTTTCGACGATAGCAATTATGTCTTTTGGAAAGTTGGAATGAGAGTTTTTCTTAAGGTTTTGGATGAACATATTTGGATAAGTGTTCAAAATGGGTAAGCTCTGCCTACTACTACTGTTGATGGGGTAGCTAAACACACTGATATTTCACTGTAGTAAAAAATGAATTTGGGTGAGTGTAATCATCAGTATTTTTAATTTCCGCACATTACACCTATTCACCCCCTCTATGTGTTGTTTAGGTCGAACTTGCATTTTTCAATTGGTATTAGGGTCCTAAATTTATTCCTGACCTTTATTTGTTAAGTCTAAATAAGTCATTCTTCGTTCGTACCTCCATTTTTCGACGATAGCAATTATGTCTTTTGGAAAGTTCGAATGAGAGTTTTTCTTAAGGTTTTGGATGAACATATTTGGATAAGTGTTCAAAATGGGTAAGCTCTGCCTACAACTACTGTTGATAGTGTAGCTACACCCACTGATATTTCACTGTAGTAAAAAATGAATTTGGGTGAGTGTAATTGGAACAGTGAGGGCATTCATGTCTTGTTCATGACTATGTCTGCTGAAAAGTTTAGGAGTGTATCGATGTGTTAAATTGTTAAGGAAGTTTAGGATATTTTGAAAACCACACATGAGGGAACTAAAACTATTAAGAACTCTAAATTGCAGTTGTTAACCACTAGGTTTGAAGAGATAGGGATGGCTGATGATGAGTCATTTGATAGTTTCTATACTAATGTGAATGACACAGTCAATTCGAGTTTTAATTTAGGTAAGAGGATCCTCGAGTCAAAGATTGTTAGGAAAGTCCTTAGATCACTGCCCGAGAGGTTCAGACCCAAAGTTACTGCGATAGAAGAGAGTAAGGACTTAGATGATGTTAAAATAGAGAAACTCGTAGGATCACTTCAAACTTATGAACTTATTATCTCACAACCTGAAAATGTTAAATCTATTGCGATGAATACTATTAAAGAAACTGAGAGCGAGTCCACTGATACTGAGACTCTTAGGGACGACGAAATTGTATATTTCGTTAAAAAATTTCAGAAGGTGATAAGGAATAGAAGAAAGCCTTAGGAGCGAAGTAGTGAAGTCCCTAGTAAACTCTCGATAGATAGACGTGAGAAAAATACCTCTAGAATTCCCGTTAGGAAATCTCAATCTGTCCAATGCCATGAGTGCAAAGGATTTGGTCACTTTAAGAATGAATGTCCTAATCTGAATAAGAGCTCGAATAAGGAAAGGTGTAAGGCTTTAGCTGTGACCATAAGGAGTCATATACCAGTTCTCATGATGAGACAACTGGTGGTAAGGATGAACAAAAATTCATTGCCTTCACCTCGATTGCTGCAATCGAATCTGACCGTGAGGTTGAAAAGGGGAAAATGGAGAATGAGAGTGTACAGTCTGATGATGAGATGGACATTTACGAGTCTTATCGTGAATTTTTTGAGGAGAATCTCAAAATTAAGAAAGTCAAAAAAGCAGTTCTGAAAAAGGTGAACGAGCTTGAGCTTGAACGCGAAAGATTGTTGAGTGACCTTCAGGACTCGACCAAGAAGGTGAGTGAGTTGAAGCTTGTTAATGAAAACTTGAAAATCAAAGTTAAATCATTAACATCTGATCTTGATAAATCCAATGCTCAACTCCAATAATTCATGAGTGGTACGCAGAAGTTGGACAATCTGCTTGGGATGAATAAACCTGCGGGTGATAGATATGGTTTGAGTTATGTTCATAACCGTGATGCTACTATTAATACTTCAAGGACCACGTTCGTTCCTGCTACCAACAAAGCTTGTGAGGTTGCTTATCCTAAACCCTAAGGTAAGCATGCTATATGATCGACACCTACTAGACAATGTGAGATCAGTAGTCCTACTTTTTGGCAGCAACCACTGAGCAGGTTTGGACCTAGGTTCGTTCCCACGTAGGTTTGACTCGAGTAATTATTTGGTTCGTCTTATACTCTGTTCGAAATCTATTTGACTTGAGTAATTAAGTCCGAGAGGTTTCTCATAACCTAGTGTTTATGGTCATCTGACTTGGGTTAACCATCCTAAAACTCGTTACATGTGTCAGTTTAGTCACTTAATGGACAAGGTCTGTACATAAGATGCTATTTACTAGAAAATCAAATATATATGCTCAAATTCAGGGGAAGAGAAAAGAAATTTATCATATTTTTGAGCTCATTTTTAGGTCATAAAATTTATTTGGGTTTAACTTTCATCCGTAGGGATCATACTTTTAACAAGTGATGTTAGCGTGTCATTTCTCACAAAATTAAGGTTTGGAGTCACTTTGACGAGAAAATAGTGGCACTTTATACGTATGATTCACTTATACATCTTACTCCATTTTGAACTTAACTGAGTCCGTGAAAAAGTCTTTTTGATATTGTTCGACTTGTGATTGCATGCTTGATTTTAATTATAGACATGTCGAGAGCTTGAATTGCTTAAATTAACATTTTTTTGTTTTAAAGGATAGAAAATGGCATTTTTTTTTAAATTTTTTGTGCTATTTCTGTCATTTGGTGTATTGCCCGTTTATCGTTAGAACACGCTCGAGCGACAATAGCAGAAGCTCCTCGCTTGTTTATCGCTGAGCGACAGGCAGTAAAATTAAATTTTAAGGTATTTTTTCAGCGAAGTTTACACAATTTTCCCCCATTTTTTCTCAAATTCTTCATCTCAACTCACACCTAAGTCAAATTGTTGATTTGCCCACTCTATTAACACCGAAAATTCTTCATTGAACGAACTATTTTATCCATCTATCAATATTCAAAGGTATTTTTCAATTTTTTTTTTACATTTTTGTTTTTCGATTTTCTTCATGATTTTTCATTGTTTTGGTCCTTCTAGTGTATGGGTTGTGATAGTACACTTCATGTTTAGCTCATGTGATAGTTTATCATCAATTTTGCACGATTTTGTAACTTTTATTAAGTTTTTTTTGGAGGTTTTTGGCATAATTTTGGAATTGTTTTGTGCATAGAAGTTTATTGGGATGTTTGGAAGTGTTTGTGTGATGAATGTAGTGTTGTTGTGCGTTGATTAAGGTTGGGATCGTTGGATTGATGTTTTGGTGTAGAATTTTGTTTTTGAGTCATAGTTGTGTTGGTTGAACCGACTTGGTTGATTAAGGTTTGTTGGTTGTTGGTTGATGATGGGTTGTTGATTCGTGTGTGTCGTCACGTCACTTACGTGTAGAAATCAATGCATGTCTTCATGTATTTACATTAGGGCACGTTTCTTGTCCATTTTATTTGCCTCGTTTTATGTGCGTGCATGGATAACATGCATTTCATGATTTAGTTTGCCTTATCTCGAGGTTTTGATTTTGTGTTTCATTTCTTTCGGATACCACCTAAGAGAGCACGCACTTCTATTTCCACTCCTAGTACTTTGACTTCGTACAGTCGAACTAGGTTCATTTCTGCTGTTGCCTAAGATGTATTTGGGTCACAGTTTTCTCTTCGCCCTATACTTTTTGAGCGCGAGGTCATCATGTCTGACCTTTCACCTGACCTCACTACTATCTTCACTTCTGGGGGTTGGGAACCACTTTTGGTTGAGTTGACACCCCTTCCTAGTCTGTTAGTTCAGGAGTTTTACGCTATCATTCGTGATGTTAGTGGCTCTTCTTTTCTGATCTTCCTTAGAGGTTGGGTAGTTAAGATTACTCCAGACGTTATATCGAGTCTTATTTACATTCTGAAGGTCGTCCACCCCCTGTTTTCATATCTTACTCCCGATTCAGTTCCTTCGAACACTGTAGTCCGTTCCATAGTATTTAACACACCGATGGAAGGTGGTCTAGGTGCTATGCGCACTGGGTCTCTACCCACCGACTGCCAGATTCTGTTGTGCATTATATGTACGAATCTTTAGTCGATTTCTCACACTTTTTCATTACCTATGGAGAAGGCTCATTTCCTGCATGCCCTTCTGCATGGGGATTCCATTGATTTACCTTCTTTCATATGCCAGATTTTGAGGGCTTTTCGCACCACGAGGATAAGGGTTTGGCTGCCATATGCTTGTTTGATATACCGGTTGGTCTTAGTCCTAGGAGTTAATTTTCTAGAGGGGGTTCCGCGGTGAGCTTCTTGGCCGATTGGATAAAAAGAGAGAGAGATTTTTATTGTAAGGGGGAGCTATATCATTTTGCATTTTATGTTTGAGCATCTACTTATGTCTTGAGGGGTCGATGGGGGTGAGACATAGATACATTTTGAAATTTGACTTGATATACATTGCATTGATTTTTACACTTATGTCTTTGAGGGTTCGTTGGGGTGAAACATAGATATACACTTTAAGACATGGTGTTTTTTATTTAATATTGCATTTTTATGTCTTGAGGGGTCATGGGGAGAGACATAGATACATGTACCTACTGTTTTAACACTTTGAGCGTTTGCAGTAAGGTAGTCTTTTGCATTACATTTGCATTGTATATCATGTACTGAGGAGGAGCACGTGCATTGCATTTGTGTTGCATTTCATGCATGGCTGTTTGAGTTTTTTATGTTTTGTGATATTAATGTGGTCATGGTGTTTTGGATAACATTAATGTTGCATCTCAAACTAGCTTTTTTTTAATCAATTGTGCTATCGTATCATGTGCTTTTACACTAGGTATGTGACTTTTGATTTTAGGATATAGGATCAACAAAGTGGAAGCTACATTCAGTTGATTCAGTTGGACTTGGGTAGTTTTGATAGTATTTTTTTGGTATTGTATTTGGTTTTGTCACAGAATGCCAAATGGAAAGTTTGTTAAGTTTATATATTGTATTGGCGATTATGTGAACAAAATGACCAACTTGGATGATTATAAAAGTTTAAGGACTAAATTGTAAAGTTTCATAGTTAGTAGGATAGCCTAGAGTTCGGAGTTTTATGCTTTGAACAAAAAGGATTCACGCTGTTTTTTCGCTAGCTGCTCGCTGGAGTGATGTTCGAGCGGATGAAACAAAGACACCGTCGCTCGACCTTTGCCGACATGTCGTGCAAGCGATATGCCCTTCACTCGAGCTAAGTATGCTTCTCGCTCGAGCGACGTTATCTTTCGGCTAGACCTAATTTCAATTTTCGAGACTTTTTCTTGACCCATTCAACCTAATTCGTCCAACATATAAATAAAGGCACTACATTTTCTGCGAACTAGAGATTGAACACATTCTATGAGAATACATCCTACACGAGATCAAAAGTTCAATCTTTCAATTCATATGCTTTCATCTCATTGAAAACATCAAAGCCATAAAATCAAACACTGAATTTGTTTCTTCGCTTGGGTCTACTGCAAGATTATTTCTTCAACTTGGTTGCATAGAAAATCAAAGAAGAATTTGAAGAACGAGAAGTTCTTGGGGAAGATTTACAGGAGATAAACTGCATAAAAAGTCAGGATTGGAGTTCGTGTGTTCATTCTAGGATGACTGCTTTACAAAAAAGAGCCATGATTGATGTTGGTGTGCACATTCTAGGAAGACTGCTTCAAAGTTCAGACATGAGATCAGAAAGTTTGTGTCGTCAACTTTGCTACTAATCTGTAAGTTTTATCAACAGTTTATAGTGAATCTTTGACTGACAAAGTGTCCGGAGTCTTTTCCGCGTTAGGTTTCTCCGTGAACAATTTTGGTGTTGTTTACTGCTTTCTTTACTGTTTTGATATTACTGCAGTATTCAAAAATATGATAATTTGAATTGTTTGACTAATCACCTAGACATAATTAACTTGTAACTTGTTGCTTGTTGATTAAAGTTTTAATTCAGCATTTACACCTAATCACCCCCCAT
>CAIGRB010014897.1:9346-27514 GCA_903798255.1 Fraxinus quadrangulata
TATATATATATATATATAGATATGTACATGACTCAAAATAGTGAAGACTAAAAATCAAGAATGTATGAGAAAATTAAAACATCAAAAATTAAATTACAGTTTAAGAAAAAATGAAATATATTTTATTCAATCTGTAAATGAAGCATGCTAGAGCTTATAATTTAATTATGATCAATGTTTAAATTTTTCCCACTTTTAAAACGAACTGACATAAATAAAATACTAATTAGATATATAATTATATAGTGTCAAGAAATTGTAGTTCACGTATTGTAAAAATGAACGCTTTGATTCATCAACTTTCATTACATCCCTACTTGAACATTTTGATTCATAGAAAGCCTAAATTGCAAAGATTAACTAATATGTACTAATATTTGAAATGAAACAATCTAATGTTAGACTATATATAAAAAGGTAAGAGCCAATTATAATTTCTTTAGAGTTAGAGTCTAGAGTTTTAGATAAATTTTTATCAAAATTAGAGTTTTAAGTTTTGTATTTTTTATCAAGTCCATAAATTATAAAAAAAAAAAAAATTGATTTCATTCGGGCACCCACGATTCTAGTTCAAAAACCAAGAATTGACTCGGACCCAATTAGTTCTTGATTTTTGGTTCCGGTTCCTAATTTATTTTTTATGGAACCTTCGGTTTCGATTTGAGATTTTCGATTTTGGTTAAAATGTCTAGGTCTACGTGGCATTTCAATATCCTCGGGGACCCAAAAGAGTTGCTGATTATTTTTCTTCCCTGGACTCTGCAAGCTTTTTCTTTTTCCTTCGAAGGCGTTACAATTTTTTCTTCAAACTTATTTTTAATTTTGCATTCTCTTAGGGATGGCCGTGCACAATTTTTAATTTTTTTTCCCCTCCTTTTTAACTACATATTTTTTAAAAATCAATTTTTCTCAAAAGTTATTTTTAAAAAAGTTCATTTTGTTTTGATTCCCTTAGTGGCGGCCGAGCAGATTTTATCGTTTGTTTGCTATTCATTTTTTACATGAAAATACGGTTTCGTATAGTGATGTTTCATTTTGAAAAGTAATGACGGTAATCAGATTCTGGCGGTCGTTAATATTTCCATTACTACCTTCCGTGAATTGGGCACATGATAAGTGTGAGTGGGCTCGTATTTTTTTGTCTTTTCTATTGCCTTTTTTACTATTTCAATTCAAAATTTGACCATTATTATAAGTGCTTCAATTGAGGCTGTATTGTAAGACCATTTTTTTTTTACCCCTTTTGGGAACATAACTTTTTAGAGTGTAATCGTATCCGTGATAGTTACATTGTTTCCGTAAGCAATAGCCACATACTCGAATAGAATTTTGTGAATTACAATCAAGATAACTTTGGATAACACCTACTAGAGTAACACAACTGCCATGTAATAAGGCAATTGTTCCCAAGGTGAATCTTCGTCCGACGTTGCATCTATTCGATTGCAATTTCATCTTCCTCGTCATGAAGGTCTATCTCTACTTCGTCATCTTTGTCATGTTCCGCTCTACAAAATGCTTCATCGACACAACCATTGCGTCTAAGAAAATTGTGCACGGCCATCGCCACAACAAAAACCAGCTGAAGAAACGGGTAGCTTGACATGCGATTTAAAATTTTCCAATGATTTTTTAATACTCTTAATGACCACAATGACATTCCTGCACGAGAGTAATGGAAATTGAAGTGTTCTTGCGCATCTCAAAATCTTCGTCTTTATCCTGTCCCTTGTTACGAAATTCCTGAAAATGATCTCGAATATCTGAACCTTTACATGGGGCCATATACCCCGATGACAAGTGCATTTTGTGCACTTATTCGGGTCATATTACTAAGTTTTTGTGTCGTTTTAGTATTGAATTTTACTTAACTTGGGTTAATTTTATCTTATTTTAGTTTTGGACCCGTTTCAAAGCAATTGAAAAAGAAAAAAGGATCAATTGGCGAATGGATGGAAGTTTGGGGATTAATATGTATTTGAGTAAAATTTGAAGCACTAAAATCAAAGTAATTTAATGTAGAGGATCAAAATGGAAGAAAGAATAAAAAAATGGTTGAATGAAAAAGTTTTGAAGTTCTTATAACTGGACAGCTGCCCAGTTATACGCATGGCCCTAAACTTCAATTACAGGGGCCGTTTGACATGCCTAGGCGGCCGTCTCATTTCTTACTGGGCGACAACCCAGGTTAAGTCGGAAAAAAATTTCGATTTCCTTATATTATTCCAACTCTTATGAAAACAAATTGTGTGACGTCTTATAAAAAACTAGGGCCGTCTAGAAGTAGTGACTACGCATTACAATACATTCTAAGAGATTTTGATAGCATAGAAGGAGGTAAGAAATACGAAGATCGATTCTAAGACTCCAATATTCAATTCAAGCTTTATTTGGGTGATGTCGATTCTTCAATAGTTCTTCGTTTTCTTTCTCGTAAAATGTTGTCCTAGTTTTCTTTATGTGAGGAGAAAGATGAACTGTGTAATATGAAATTTTAATCTTTAGTTTTACATACTTGACATTAGAAACACTTTTTGGATATTTAATGATTTATATGATTTTTTTTCTCCACAATTATTGTGCACTATAGTTTTGTAAATGTGGGGGCCTATTTTATGTATTCGAAAAAAGAAAAATATGTTCGACATATATAAATTGTCAGAGGGTCCGATAGGGAATAGAAATATATCGATATGCTCTATGTGAATTTTTAAGTTTTGTAAAAATTCATGCACTCTTCTATGTTCGCATCCGTCATAAAAATATAGTCGGATCATATATGAGAGTATGTTTAACATTACTCGAGAGAGATTGCTAAATAAAATAGGAATATTGATTCATCAAAATTCAATCTTGTTATCAAAGTGTAGAATCAAGGTTAAAAATGATTATTACATGAGAATTCGAGATCCTAATGCGTTTGTCATCTATTAAATATATCAATTTGCTTTTAGTATATTTTGTATTTAGTTTATTTAATTTACTCATAATTGCATAAGTAGATTAATTTATTCAAAATTTTGTCACAACAAATATATCATATTATTCTTGTTTCGGTTAAGATCATGATAATTAGAATTGAACAAATCAATCTATGTGGGACGATACTTGAGTTTTGAGTAAGTGTAAAGTTCGTTAACAAGTAATAAAGTGCATTTTGAGTCAAAATATCGTCCCACAGATATTGATTAGTTCAATTTTAATTATCGCGACCTTAACCGAAATAAGAATAATATGATGTGTTTGTTGTGACAAAATTATGAATAAATTAATCTACTTATGTAATTATCACTAAATTAACTAAATTAAATACAAATTATACTAAATGCAAGTTGACGTATTTAATAGATGAGAAACGCACTAGAATCCTGAATTCCCACACAATAATCATTTTTAAACTTCGTCTACACTTTGATAACATGATTGAATTTTGACGAATCAATATTCATATTTTATTTTAACAATCTCTATCGAGTAATATTAAACATACTCTCATATATGATCCGACTATATTTCTATAATATATGCGAATATACAAGAATACGTAAATTTTTATGAACATTTAAAAATTCACATTGAGCATAGCGGTATATTTCTATCCCCTATTAGACTCTATGACAATTTATATATGTCGAACACATTTCCTTTCTTTCGAATACATAAAACAGGCCACCACATTCACAAAACAACCGTGCACAATAATTATTGAGAAAAAAAATCATATAAATCATTCAATATCTAAAAACGTGTTTTCAATGTCAAGTATGTAAAACTAAAGATGAAAAATTCATATTACAAGGTTCATCATTCTCGTAGCACAAGAAAACTAGCCTATAATGTTTTGAGAAAGAAAACAAAAAAAAAATATTGAAAAATCGACACCACCCAAATAAAGATTGAATTGAATTTTCAAGTCTTGAAATCGATCTTCATATTTCTTACCTCCTTCTATGCTTCCAAAATCTTTTAGAATATATTAGAATGCATCCTAGAAATATAGTCGTGATAATTAAAATTGAACTAATCAATCTCTGTGGAATGATACTATGACTTAGAATCCATTTTATTACTTGTTAACGAACCGTACACTTACGGTGATTTTAATTCGAAATATATTTTTGTGATTAAATTTTTGGCGTTGTTGTCGGGGATTGAGTTTTAATTTGGATTTAATTACCTTGGCACTATTCTGTCTTCTACCTGTATTCTTGTATTATTATTTTCGTTCCATTTTAGTTTTTTTCTCTCTCTCTTTTTCAGGATATATAGAAGAATAAAAATAGCTAGGTTAAAAGATAACAATGGTTGATTTCAACAAAATGTTCATATATGATTTTATCATAAGGCAACAACAATTGGCAACTTAAAAAATTGATGAGAGAGATATGCTTGTAGGATATTTCATTATAGGACAACAATTATGAGATATGAAAGTAGAATGTGAACTTGATGAAACTGTCTTAGGTAAGTCGTTGCATTATTTCTCTCACCACAATTTGATGTGGTTGGTTTGCCTATGAGATTATTTCTTCTACAGGTTATTAATGGACATCAATTGAGGGAATCACGTTAACCAGATTTCTTACAAATACAACAAGAAGAGAAGACTCTCTATAAAGATGACATTGTTTATTTGCCAAAAGTTTTGAACACAAACGTTGAACTTGAGAAAATTGCAATTAAAAAAGATGAGCATGAAAAGATCGAGAAATTAATCATAACGTGCGAAAAGAACTTGTAGCATTCAAAAAAGAGGAAATTCTCAACTTCATCATTTGCTCAAAAATGGAGTTTGTGATTAAATCTTACGAGGATATTGAGGTGTACATTTTTTTTAGTACGAAATGGATGATGAGAGGAAGAATTAATTGCAAAAGGAGGCAAAGAACAAATCGAGATCAAGTCCAAGAAATTTAAGATTGAATTCAAGAATTTTTGGGTGATGAACAACCTTTATATCTTTTTCTTTCTTCTCCATAACATGTTATGCTAGATTTATTTGTTCTAGGAGAACGATGAACCTTGTAATATGAATTTTTAATCTTTAGTTTTACATATTTGACATTGAAAATACGTTTTTAATTTTGAATGATTTACACGATTATATTTTCTCTTACGATTATTGTGCACAATAATTGTATTAATTTGGTGGTTTATTTTATACATTCGAAAGAAGGAAAATAAGCTCGACATGATGTAAATTGTCATAGGGTCCTAATATGGGATATAAATATCTGTTATACTCTATATGAATCTTTAAGTGTTCATAAAAATTCACACACTCTTATGTGTTCGCATCCATCATAGAAATATAGTCAAGTCATGTATGAGAATATATTTAATATTATTCGAGAGATTTTATTAGATAAAATAGGAAAATTGATTTTTTAAAATTCAATAGTGTTGTCAAAGTGTAGAACAAATGTTGAAAATGATTATATGGGAATTCGGGATCCTAGTGCATTTGTCATTTATTGAACACGTCAATTTGCATTAGTTTAGTTCATATACTTATAATTGCATAAGTAAATTATTTAAATCATAATTTTGTCACAAACAAACACATCCTACTAGTCTTGTTTCAGTTAAGGTCGTGACAATTAAAATTGAACTAAATCAAAATCCATTAGACGATACTTGGACTCAAATCCACTTTATTACTTGTTAACGAACCGTACACTTGGGGTGGTTTTAATTCGAAAAATATTTTCGTGGACAAATTTTTGGCGCCGTTGCCGAAAATTGAGTTTTAGTTTGATTTTAATTATTTTGGCACTAATTCAGACTTCTACATGTATTCTTGTATTATTATTTTCGCTCAATTTTAGTTTTTTTTCTCTCTATTTTTCAGGATATATAGAATAACAAAAATAGCCAAGATAAAATATGACTGTGTTTGATTTCAATAAAATACTCGTATGTGACTTTATCATAAGACAACAACAATTGAAAGCTCAAGAAATTGACGAGGGAAATATGCTTTGCAGATTTCATTATAGAATAGCGATTACAAGATATAAAAGTAAAATGTGAACTTGATGAAATTGTCCGGGTGACTTGTCTATTGCATTATTTCTCTCACAAAAATTTGACGTTGGTGATTTTCATGTGGGATTATTTCTTCCACTTATTATTAATGAACATAAATTAAGGTAACTTCCAACAAATACAACACGAGGAGAAGACTTTCCATGAAGCTGTCATTTTTTCTTTACCAAAAGTCTTGGATACAAATGTTGAACTCGAGAAAGTTTCAATTAAAGAAGAGGGGCATGAAAATATTGAAAAATTAATCATAACGGGTGAAAAAGAATCAGTAGCTTTCAAAGAAGAGGAAATTAGCATGCAATCCCTCGACTTTCTCGTTTACTCAAAATTGAATTTGTGATTAAACATTATGAGGAGATTGATGTGTTTATTGTTGAGTTCAAAACGAGTGATGAGGAGAAATCCTACTATTTGGGGGCAGGGAAACATTAAATTTTGGAGAAAAGTTGTAACATAGAACAACGTCAAATTGAGTAAGTTAAGCACGACCTCCAAAGCTATATTCAAAGTGCCATGATACACTTGTGCAAAAATCGAACTTGAGACTATAATCGAGCACTTAATGGGAGACAACCCATTTTTCTATCATTTTTCCTTATTTTGATTAACTATTGCATTACAAGTAGTTTTAGGGGATTACATTAATTTAAAAATTCATGCATTTAAACGGTTTTTAATGTTAGATTATTAGAATTCTTCTTGGTATGAATATATTACAAATATTTAAATCTTATTTCCAATCATTAATAGTTATTTTTGAATTCTTGAAATAAGAAATTGAAGTTTAGCAACAAAGAAAAGGGATGATTATCATGATGTCTTCCAACCGGGCTAGATTGATTCATCCACTCATTCACATCTACCTCGGGTAGTTTCAAATCATTTTCTCATTTATTTTGTTTATATTTATTTTTACATTGGAGACAATGTAATATTTTTGTTTGGGGGTAGGGATGAGTATTTGGAGAATTAGGATCTTTGTTGCTTGCTTTTCAACTGCTTATCAGGTTTGTATATCTAATTTAATCTTTAAAAAATTTAAAAAATAGTGTCTAGTATAGCGTTGAACGACTTACCATCTATGATGATATTTGTTTTAATATAGCTTTAACTAGAACTCAACAACATCGTATTTTATGCTTTTACTTGAGTGTTTATCCATGTTAGACATGTTTACTTAAGCACATAGTCATTATTGACTCATCACTTATGTTGAAGCATGACTTGATAATGTGGATTTAATTGTTAATGTGTTGACCTACATTTGAATAAAATCTCCAAATCCTTTATGAAAAACGCAAGTTCGACCCTAACAACACCTAGGGGAGGGTGAATAGGTGTAATATGCAGAAATAAAATCTTATTAACTAATTAGGAACAAGTCACTAATTAATTATCTCTAGATGGTTAATCATGTAGTTAATTTAATCTTAAGTTTAAATACCACAGATCATATATTCATAATATAAAGTAGTAAACGAACAATGGTTTGATCACGAAAAAATCCAATTGGAAAAAACTCCGGGCGCTTTACCAGTCAGTCTATTATAAACGATTCAAGACTTACAGTCTACCAAACTAGACGACGACACGTACTATCTAATCTCCTGACTGCAATTCGACAGCTCTCCTGAATTATCTGATGCCAATTGAAATTATGAAGTTCGACCCAAATTACATTTAGAGAGGGGCGAATAGGTGATTATGCGGAATTAAAGATTAAAAATTAAATAGCAACAAGTCACTATTAATTATCTCTAGATGGTTAATTATGCAGTCAATTTAATCATAAGTTTAAATACCACAGATCATACATTCATAATATAAATCAGTAAACGAACAACAATATGATCATGGAGAAACCAAACTGGGAAAAACTCTGGGCAATTTGTCAATCAATCCACTATAAACGATTCAAAACTTACAGTCTACCAAACTAGACAACGACACGTACTATCTGATCTCCGACTACAATTCGACAGCTCTCCTGAATTCTGTGCTCTCCTACACCAATTCCAGCTGCAATAACCAACGCTCTCTTAGAACTCCGCTATCCTGCAGCAGCCCCTAACTTTGTGGAATCGCTTCCTGTAGATCACGAAGAACAACCCGTTCTTCACATACTGGAACTCTAGTCACCTTCCTCGATCTTCAGCACATCTGACAGATATGTAGGAAGTATGATTTTTAGTATTTGGATTTAGATCTGATGTTTTTCTCTTAGAAGATCTTACGCAAGATGAATGTTGAAAGTAATTATATAGAGTATTCACTCTCTAGAATTTTTCTCTCAATAATCAACCTTAGAAAAAAAGTACAGGTGAGTTCTAATATTTATAGGCAGGTCAATAAATGAATGGATCGGGTAAAAAGACTTTAATTCGCGAAATAATTTTTTTCGGATAGCACTGTTGCGCCCAGCGACAGTCGGTGAAAATTCGTGCCGTTTTCCTCATTGTTCCAAACTCGAAACCCTAGACCTACTAACTAACTTTTGAACAAATTGCACATTACTCCTTGAACTTTAACAACCTATACAATTAAGTCTTTGTGTCCACAGAATTTTCCAATTACATAAATCAATTAAAATTTAACAAACTACCCCTTTGACATTTTGTAACAATAATCTATTTCAAGGTAGTAATCAAATAAAAATTAAAAACTCAAAAAATGATACAACCTACAACTAACAAATGTCTTGAACGAAAAACTGCAGTACCTGTTTTCAGAAATAGACAACTCAAATATCAGTGTAAACTATGTGGAAAACATGATCAATAATAATCACAGTGCAAACCGTTCAATTGTAAGTGTCATTTATGCAACTATAACTTAAAAAACATATTTTTCAGTTTTATATCACAAGCTAAACTAAGATATATTATCAATGAAACCTGACATATCATGAAAACACATTGATACTACTAAAATATCAAACTTAATTTAACAGAACTGAAATCAAAAATTGTACATCAAGTAAGTAAATAAAAATAAAACATATTCATCATGTGAAAGCAAAAATATCTACTCCCATTTAAAATATCTACTCCACACTTTTGTCATAAATGATAAGAGATATAAATATAAATGTCAAAAATATGAATGTTCTAAAGTAAAAAAAGATAGGCAAAATATAAGTATATATATCTTTCCTCAACGACCCCTTTGACATAAAATGTAAACCCAAAGTCATTATATATATATAAACAAATGATGACATCCAGATTTCTAAAAAATAAATACATCATGTAAGTTCTAAAAAAAATCTAAATGTCTACAGTCTACTCTCTATTGGTACAAATGACCAAAAGAAAAAACACTTATCAATAACAATACAATGATATTAGATAATGTAGTCATTAGCATGCATAAGTATATTCAATGAACAGTAAGCATTCTCACATACTCAGTTCAAGTAAAGCATGAAGTAAATTGTATAAGTGACCCATATGTGTAAAGTGTCACTAATTCTCTGTAAACAGGACTCCAAACCTTAAATTTGTGAGAAAGGTCATGCTAAATATCACTGTCAATAAATTTATTCATATACTAATGAAAGTCAAACTATGTAAAGCGCATTAGAACCTTTAAATAAGAGCTCGTTGAATATTGATTCTTTTTCTTTTCTCTCCCTAACTAATTGCATATATTTTTCACAACTTTGAAACTCATATTTTTTTAATCATAAGTGCAAACTCTTCATCATTAAGTGACTAAAATGACACATGTAGCGAGATTTAGGCCGATTAACCCCAATCAGTTGACCTTAGACACCAGGTTATGAGAAATCCCCGCAGGTTTAATTGCTCGAGTTAAATAGGCTTCAAAGAAGAACATATGATATTGAGCATTTTCCTCTTTTTTTATTTATTAGGGATAAACAGGAGTTTATGTCTAATAAATAAGGTCAATTCATGTTCAAAATCACCCTACTAACATGTGACTGTCATCCCAAATCTTACACACGCGATAGAGTCTCACTAACAAGATCATAGTGTGTGCAGTGCAGATGATATATGAAGAGACCTATACTAAATACTCCAAACATAACCTAAATCAGTAATGAAAAATATGTTACAACTCATCAATTAAACACATGCTTGATTACAATCAACAAAATCAAGTTTAATGTATATCATGTTGTAAAATAATTTTCTGCATAAAATATTTTTGTTCTTCCTTTTTTTAAAAAAAAAAATATTGACTCATAACAATAAAAAAATGCTTTTGTTTATTTTCTCGTATAAAACATAAATGCACCAAGCACACAAAACAAAACAAAAAAATCAAATTCACACAAATAAAATACAAAACAAGAAATATAAATACATGAGAACAAATAAATGAATGAACATGATGCATGCATAACTTAATATCACATAATGATAAAGTACAAGCATACACAATAAAAATACCTAATCAGTTAAGTATGAAAATACTCTTACCTTTAAGAATCCCGTGATCTATTTCATAATTTTTTAGATCACTTTTCTTCACCCAAACTTGCTTAGTAATAGGAACATTTCCTGTCATCTGTGTCATTAACTTTGTCAAACGACTCGCCTAATTAGTAAGAAAGTCAATCTAAACAACAAACTCCTAATTCTTATTTCTATTTAAGTTCTCGTCTCTATTTCCGTTCAGAAAATGACGACACTTAGGTCTTATGTGTTCTACCTCACCACAGTGAAAACATGTAGGGATAAACTTAGGACCAAAGTTATGAGCTCGTTGATATATATCCTTAGCTTGGCGGGTCCTACGCTATCTAGTAGGCCTCTGTCTAACAAATCCCTTAAGATTGGGGTTAGGCACATGTTTAGGCTGGTTAGTAATAAGAACAAACGTGGTTTTAGAAGTACTAGCATCATTTCCCTTAAAACCCGACCTCCCTTATTTTCAGCCAACTTGCCCACTCGTAAAGTATTGTCTAACTTTTCAGAACCACAAGAGAAGGCAAGCAGTTGAGACTTAGAATGTTCTAGGTTGATCAGAAGGTTCTTAACCTGTATGTCTAAGGTCTCATTCTTAGTGGTCAACTCACTGAATCTCCTAGAGGATTTCTCAAGCTCACTGGTGAAGTTCTTAACCCAAGTTTTAAAGTTTCATTTATGGATTTTACTTCACTCAAGATCGAGGTAGATTCCTTAATGTGCACTGCTAACTTCTCTTTTTCCAATTCAAGATCCTTATTCTTCACACTCAATGCCTTATTTTTAGTAAGAATCTTAAAACTCTCCTCATACATCTTATTATAAAGCTCTTGGATATCTTCCTCACTTATGGGCTCTTTATCCGAATCCTCACCACTACTTACGTTCTCGGCCTTCTCACTGTCCTTATCATATTCATTCTTAATTCTAGTAGTAAAGGCATTATACCTTTCGTTTTCCTTGCGAGTAAATTTCTCAACCTGATTGTCCGAATTAGACTTGTCATCAGTGAGAATAGCATCCATAGCTTTCTCCTCACTTCTCCTACTACTAGGGCACTCTCTCTTCACGTAGTCGAAACCTTTACAATTATGGCACTTCACAGATTTAGATTTTCTCCTAAATTCAATCGGTCCACCTTTGTATCTCTCTTGAGGGTTATTTTTCTTCCTAAACATTTTGTGAAACTTTTTGGCCAAGTAAGCTAACTCCTCATTAATCGGTGAATCATAATTAGAAGATTCGGTCCGGATATTTCTCACATATTTCATAGCCAGAGATTTATCTTTAACATGGTCATCTAAGGTCAGCTCATATGTCTGGAGAGATCCAACTAACTCATCTATCTTAATGAAATCTATGTCCTTACTTTCTTCAATTGTAGTAACCTTAGGTCTAAACCTCTCGGGCAGGGATCTAAGGACTTTTCTAATAATTTTAGCCTCCGGGATTCTCTCACCTAGGCTGAAACTAGAATTCAATATATCGTTTAAGCTCGCATAGAAGACATCAAATGTCTCATTTTCTCTCATTATAATCTCTTCAAATCTAGTTGTCAACATCTGCAATTTAGAGTTCTTAACAGTTTAGTTCCCTCGTGTGTGATTTCTAAATTATCACAAACTTCCTTAGCAGTTTCACACATCGATACACGCCTAAACTCTCCAGCAGACACAGCCATAAACAGGGCATGAAGGCCCTTACTGTTCCAATTACACTCGTCCGAATTCATTTTCGACCACAGTGAAATATCAGTGGGTATAGCTACACCATCAACAGTAGTTATAGGAAGAGCCCATCCATTTTGAACACTTATCCAAATACGTTCATCCAAAATCTTAAGAAAAGATCTCATTCGAACTTTCTAATATGCATAATTGCTACCGTCAAAAAATGGAAGCACGGACAAAGAATGACTCATCTAAACTTAACAAATAGGGGTCAGGAATCGATTTAAGGCTCTGATACCAATTGAAAAATGCAAGTTTGACCCTAACAACACATAGATGGGGTGAATATGTGTAATATACGGAATTAAAATCTTATTAACTAATTAGCAACAAGTTACCAATTAATTATCTCTAGATGGTTAATCATGCAGTCAATTTAATTCTAAATTTAAATACCACAGATGATACATTCATAATATAAAGCAGTAAACGAACAACGGTATGATTACAGATAAACCCAACTTGAAAAAATTTCGGGCGCTTTATCAGTCAGTCTACTATAAACGATTCAAGACTTACAGTCTACCAGACTAGACGACGACACGTACTATCTGATCTCCTGACTGCAATTCTACAGCTCTCCTGAATTCTGTGCTCCTCTGCACCAATTCCAGCTGCAATAACCAGCACTCTCCTGGAACTCCACTATCATGCAGCAACCCCTAGTTTGGTGGAATCGCATCATGTATATCACGAAGAACAACTCGTTCCTCACACACTGGAACTCCAATCACCTTCCCCGATCTTCAGCACCTCTGACAAATATGTAGGAAGTATGATTTTTGGTATTTGGATTTGGATTTGATGTTTTTCTTTTAGAAGATCTTACACAAAATGAAGGTTGAAAGTAATAATGTAGAGTATTTACTCTCTAAACTTTTTCTCTCAATAATCAACCTTAAAAAAACGTGCATTTGAGTTTTAATATTTATAGATAGGTCAAGAAACGAATTGGTCGGGTAAAAAGCCTTGAAATCACGAAATAAAAATTTCTCGGGCAGGACTATCGCTCGAGCGAGGACCCAGCGACGATCGAGCAACAACCTGTCGCTCGAGCGAAGGAGGAGCGACGGTCTGTTGACGATGTTTTTGTTTTTGCAGCTAGAGCCAACCCTTGGCAACAGTCCAGCGAAAATCCGCGTCGTTTTCCTCCTTATTCCAAACTCGAAACTCGAAACTTACTAACTTTTGAAAAAATTACACATTATTCCTTGAACTTTAAAAACCTATCCAATTAAGTCATTTTGTCCACAAAATTTTCCAATTACATAAATCAACTAAAACATAACACTTTATATAGAAAATAAACTACTAAAAAGTAGTTTGGGGATGTGAAGGTTAGTGCTTGTGTTTATAGAAATTTATATTTTTTTTTTTTTGCACTTATTCGGGCCATATTACTAAGCTTTTGTGTCTTTTTAGTATTGGATTTTACTTAACTTAGGTTAATTTTATCTTATTTCAGCTTTGGACCCGTTTTATGCAATTGAAAAAGAATGAATGATTAATTAGCCATGGATGGAAGTTTGGGGGACTAATATGCATTTGAGTAAAATTTAAAGCACTAAAATCGAAGTACTTCAATGTAGATGACCAAAATGAAAGAAAGAATGAAGAAAATGACTGAAATGAAAAGTCTTGAAGTTCTTATAATTAGGCAGCCGCCCAGTTATATAGGTCAGGCGGCCGCCTAGCCCTAAACTTCAATTTCAGGGGCCATTTGATATGCCTGTGTAGCCTCCCCATTTCCTACTGTGTGCCTGCCTAGGCTAAGTCGAGAAAAAAAAATTATGATTTTCTTATATGATTCCAACTCTTATGAAAACAAATCTTGGGGACATCTTTTAATGACCTAATTAGTGACCATGCATTACAACACATTCTAAGAAATTTTGGGAGTATAGAAGGAGGCAAGAAATACGAAGATCAATTCCAAGACTCGAAGATTCAATTCAAACTTTATTTAAGTGATGTCGATTCTTCAATATTTCTTTTGTTTTTTTTCTCATAACATGTTAGGCTAGTATTTTTTTTTTTTTTTTGTAGGAGAACGATGAACCGTGTAATATGAAATTTTAATCTTTAATTTTACACACTTTGACATTGAAAACATGTTTTTTGATACTGAATGATTTATATGGTTTTATTTTCTCCACAATTATTGTGCACGGTAGTTGTGGGAATGTAGTGACCTATTTTATGCATTCGAAAGAAGAGAAATATGTTCGATATATATAAATTGTCAGAGGATCTAATAGATGATAGAAATATATCGCTATATGTATGTGAATCTTTAAGCGTTCGTAAAAATTCATGCACTCTTATATGTTCACGTCCGTTATAGAAAAATAATTGGATCATATATGAGAGTAGGTTTAACATTACTCAAGAGTGATTTGTAAATAAAATAGGAACATTCGTGTTGTCAAAATATAGAATTAAGGATAAAAAAGATTATTGGATATGAATTCGGAATCTTAGTGCGTTTGTTATCTATTAAATACATGAATTTGCAATTATAAGTAAGTTAAGGTCGTGATAATTAAAATTGATCTAATCAATCTCTAGGGACGATACCTGGACTCAAAATTCACTTTATTACTTGTTAATTAACTGTACACTCGCGGTGTTTTTAATTCGAAATATATTTTCGTGAACACCCAACCTATGCGTAAATCTAGAGTCCACAAGATAATACTTTCAAGGAGCAAGGATGGGAAAATTAATTTCTAGATTATATATTGCGTTGGCTAATATGAAACGATTGTGCGTATTTTCTGTAATTCCTGGCATCACAAACGTGAAGCACATGTTGAGATCGCATACAGACAACATATTTTGTGTCAGAATCCCTTTTTGTCCTCTGAAATATTCACGTTTGTAACATGGTAGAACAATTTGCACATGTGTTCTGTCAATTGCTCAGATCCAATCCTGAGCACGCCAAACATTTGCTAAACAAATTAGATTTAACGTAATCCTTTGCAAAGAAGAACTAAATTTTCATATACTACATAAAATGTGTTCTCCATTAGCACGATCGCCTAGAGCAATTGATAGTCAATAGCGTCTGGGCGATGATGTCCTGCCTCAAAGTTGTAATTTAGGTCAGGCTTTATCATGTCTCTTGCAAACTGAACGGCAACATGAGGAACTTTCTTAAAAGTAGTGGCTTATTGTCTACAACGAGTGGCCAAACATTGTTTGCACTTGTCGGTATCCACTTTCGTGTACCATGACATACAAAACAATTCCTACATGTTCCTATACGTCCAAGCATGCACTGCTCCGCAAACCATACTCGTCCCGAAGTATGTGTGTGAAGTGAAGAACATTTGTGGATACATTCGAAATTCATTAAAAAAAAGTTTCTGGATACGTGTGCAAATACTGTAGCTTGAATGCATGTCCGCTTTGTCGAAATGGAAAAAGAAAGTGCGGTTTTGCAGAACGATGCTAGTAATTCCATGCTAGACGTTCGGAAATATGATAATATCTTATCCACATCTAAATGTCATCTTCGAGTTGTCGCATTACTGTCGCATCGTCTTCTTCGTTGGACATATCGGAGTTCGGGTAAATATTGCAATTAGTGAATCGATATTGTGACATGTTTCCGTTTTTTTCGTTGAAATGCTCCAAAGAGAAGATGTCTGCTAAATTTTTGGGAGAAGTAGAAATTATTTCATGCTCCTCGTGTAAAGGTTGTCACTACTTTATAATGCATACGAAGGCTTAAATGTCTGGAGAAGCAGATACATGAGCACGTAACTACTAAGAAGGGTGGAAGTATTTTGTCTTCAATGCACGCTATTATTTATTGGCTTGAAAATGTGGAGTAATTGTAGAATTGATTTGAGTGTGCAAATAATTTTACCTTTATTTGTAAGGAAGCAAAAGTGTGTCAGATGTTCTCATTTTTTTACTTTTTTTTCTTGCAAAATGCGAAATGAGACCCACAATAGCGTGAAAACATGCGCACAGTTTATAAAATCCAGAGAAATATGGATACGTCATAAAAAAGTGGGACATCAAGAGAAAGCAGTCTAAAAGAAAATAGTATGAAACGTGAAAAACACAAACATGTCTCGCAAATGGGTAAAAACATCAAACACGCAAAACAAACGTAGTTCTTAAAATAATCTACCAAATATAGAAATAAATTACTCATCGAAACCCGAATTGCGTGAGAAACCGGCTCTACGTGCCTTCCAGTCATCGAAACTCAATTTCAACTAACTCATCTTTGTGTTTGCGTCTTTTGCGACTTTCCATATGTCCCTATTACCCATGATCCCTAAGAACGATGAAGTGATCATGAACAGATCGCTGCTTATGTCGACCTGACTGGTTTCTTCCACTTCGACAATACATTCGTCAAGGAAAATACTGCAGGCAGCATTCCTGCTACGCGTAAAAGACTGCAGTTCTACAGATAGATCTGTCTTTCGATCAATCGATATGGACACAGCTGGCACCCCGTATCTTTTCTTGCCTTTATCCGAACGAGATGTGGACTTATGTTTGCCACTACTGCGCTACGTCGACATTTCGATTGCTCGCTTCGAACTTGTTGGATGTGGATCGTGACTCGAATCACTATTGTATATCGGGACAAGCAAACAATCGGCTAACTGGTCACTATCAGTATCATCATGCATGTCGAATCCACGTCGTGATGGTTTGATCCGTATCAAAGCGTACTTGATTGAGTCGTAGCTGTCACCGAATAGACGATTGTATCGATCGTGAATTATCCCACGTCTTTATCTTTAAACTTCTTGTACTTTGGGTTTTTTCTATAAACGACAAATGCAAAATGAAGCTAAATGAGAAATATAAGGTATTGGCACAATTACGGGTTACGGAATTTCACTTTACACGCATGCAAAATACAAAAATCGACCGGCAATAGTCTTGTATCAAATCCACTAGTTATTTGTAAAACGATTAAGAAACATATGAACGTGACCTTTATCTAGAACATGAGTGCACCTTTAGAACCCAAAAACACAGTTTCGAAATTCAATTCTATCGTCATATAAATAGATAATTCAATTCCGAAACACATTTTCAAAAATTCCAGAACAAGAGTCTTCCTTTACAATTGCAAAATTCAATTCAATCATCATATAAACAGAATAATTTAATTCCAAAGCACTATTCTAAAATTCCAGAACATGAATACTGCTTAACATTTCGAAAACACATTTACAAAATTCAATTCTATCGTTATATAAACAGAATAATTCAATTCCAAAATTCCAGAACATAAGTGTTCCTTCACATTTGCAATAAGCATTTCAAAAATTCATTTCTATCGTCATATGAACAAGGCTGTTTTTTTATCAGTGGCTAGCCTTTCACTACTGGTTTGTTATCCAACATCAAAGTTTTATGGACCTTTTAAGATTGAAATGCAGGAATCAAGAGAAAACATGATCTATTTTTGGAAAAACACGGCATTCGTTTTCGCAGACACACAGACTCACTCAACAGTAATAAGAACCCAGGTTGAAAGAAAACCAAAATGTAACTATAAAGCTCAGCGTTTACACAATTACCTTAAGTTTCTTCTCCCACCATTCCTCATCAGCCTTTACTCTATTGCATGCAGTTTGATCGTATGCAACCCCACTGCAATTAAGCAATTCGAACAATAGTTTGTGATCCGTCTGCATTTGCTGCTGTTGGGGATTCGACCCCTGGTCATTTGTGCTACCTTATTCAAATGAAAGAAGTGTGTTTTGTTAAACACGTTTTTACTTATATGCACAATTCTGGATCTGCTGACACGTGCTCTGCTGCTGGCCGTTGGATGAAATCTGATATGAGATATTATTGGGACGACTGTTCATTTTCATTAGTCGGTTTTCATTTTCTCTGACTTTCTGAGGAATGGTTCGAGAGAGTTCTATTCTAGGGTTTTCGAAATCCTTTCGATTGTTCATCTTCTT
>CAIGRB010014897.1:33245-51452 GCA_903798255.1 Fraxinus quadrangulata
CATAGAATATGTGATTTCCTTGTGTGGAGATCTGTTTGTAGTGGGTTCTGACGGTTGTATATGGTTTTGGTGATTTTTGTGTGATTCGACCAAAATCCGTTGAATCCTTTTGAAGAGATAAGTCTCTAATCTGTATTCTTGGTTTGTACTGAACTTCTGTAACCTACGTTGCCAGTTTTTTAAGGTTGTATAGTGCAAGCGAGCGTTATCCTTTTGTGGATGCTCAACAGGGTATTAGGTTTACACCGTACCTCTGGGACTTCGGCCGAAAAACCTGTTGTGTTCTTTTATTTTTGTAAATTTAATTACTGTCAATTTTAAGTTCCTTTTGTCTTGATTCTAATATCTGTGATCTTGGCTCCTTTCAGCTGCCAACGATTCTTCAGCTGGGTATCCGTCCAGTTTTTATCCACTAGTTTGTTGAAAAGTGAAAGAATACGGTCTCACCCGGCCTTTGTAAAGCATTTACCGTGATGGTGACCTTCCGCCACAGCAAGATCGCACGCAACAAGGTATATTTGATGCTCCCTCATGGCCCAGTTCGTAGTCTTACCTACAGGTTGCTTCAGCTGAGGTTGGGTAAAGGTGTCTGCTTGCACCAGAGAAGGTGCAGAGGTGGTGTTAGTCTACAAAAGGGAAGAAAACGTTTGTTAGAATCTCCCGAAAATAATTTATCTGGACAAGGGATTAACGCAGGGGAAGAAACGACAGTACCGGAATACTTACCATGTTTTGCGGATATAAGATTGGCTCTGATAGAAATCCCTTCATCTCAGTTTTGTCGTCGCCATAAAGGTTTGATTTGAGGCAGTGAAAGGCGCTTATCTCAGTCTGATGTTGAATCCGAGCACAAGTTGCATAGAAGATCGATCGAAGGGGATGCGTCCTCCTCGTCGACTAGATATCTCGAACGTTGGCTGAATACTAAGCACTTGTTGTTGCCTTCAACTCGTCGTCAATTTCACCGTTGTCGGTAGCATTTGGGTAGTGGGTATTGTAATTTCTTGGTCGGCAGCGTTGAATGCAGGGGATGAGTGGGAGAAAATGAGTGGTCGTGAGTTATTGGGGGTAGAGTTGGTAGTTGCAAAATCTGTAATACAAACTAATAATTGATGAAATGCAATCTCGCACATGGAGTTGGTTGGTGGGTAAATTAATTTTTTTTTAATAACAGTGGGGCTCATAATTGTGAATGGTTATCAACCACATCGATTAACTATTGCGGTACAAATTGCATTGCTATAAGTTTACATGTTTGGACTAGACCAGATAGTACAATTCACAAAAAGTTCGGTTTGGACTCCATTTTAATTATAAGGGGTGTTTGAGCCCCTATTCTTTTTGAAAAATATATTTTGAAATAATAGATTAATAAAAAATATGTAGTTAAAAAAATGAAAAATTTTTGGTTTACGTATAATATTATTTTAATAAAGAATGTATGATTGGAAAAAAATATATTTTGGAAAAAATGATAATCGAATAAAACCTTAATATATTTTTATCTTTCTTCTTTTCAACTACCCATTTTTCAATAAAAATAATATTATACGAAAATCAAAAGATTTTCCATATTGTTAAACCATATATTCTCAAAAAAATTATTATTTCAAAACATATTTATCCCAAAATCTCATTAAAATGGAACTCAAACAAGGGCTAAGTTTATGTTTCATTTAGTTAAAAAAAAAAAAATTGACGAAATTTAAGTCAAAAACTCAATAATAAATTATAACAATATATTTCATAAGATTCGCAACTTTTCAACAACACGTGTCATTAACTTTTATCAAAATATGCAAAAAAATTAATTTTTATTTAAATCGGAGGCTAAGCTGCTAACATACTCGACTGATTAAGAATGTATGAATAATCAGTGTTCAGGGTACTAAACATGCAAGTAGGTTTTTAACAACGATTGTACTATATGTACATAATAATTTATATAATGACTTACATACACGTGATATAGTGAAGTATAATTGTGTCAAAATTTCTTCAACCAAATAAAAAAAATCTCACTCTCTTTTTGACACCTTATCTATATATAAATGGTATGTAAATCTATTATGCACAATTAGCATTATTTTTTTAACAGATTGAAAATGATAGATGCTATCCATTAAAATTCATTTAAAACTTAAAAAAAATCAAATTGAATAAATTTACGTTAGCTTTAGTATGTTATAAAATGAAGACATTAAAGCTTTGTTTGTCTATCATTCTCAAAAACTCATTTTCACTAAAACTTATTTTCAATTACATATTTTCACGATAAAATATTTTACACGTGAATTCAAAATATTTTCTTACTTTTAAATCACACCTTTTAAAAAAAATCATTATTTCAAAAATCATCTTCTTCAAAAAAAAATTATTTTTAATGGACATCAAATAAGTGGCTAAATTAATTTGACTGTTACTAAATTAATCAAGTTTTTCAAACGTGACTTATAATTGTTAGTCAAAATGCAAATTCATCAACTTTTTAAAAGTATATAAACTTATTTTAAGCATCATAGAATTGGGGCACGTCATGTTGTAATGTTGTTCAAAGAATTAAATATGAAGTTTGGAATAATAAAGGAGAAGCAAAAAAAAAAAAAGCACACCCGCACCTAGTTGAGATTTTCTCACCTGAGAGCGATAGCGCCTCCGCGCTACCTTGAGGCGCCCTCTGCGCCAGTGACCGTTTGGGTAGTTTTCTATCGTTAGTAGTTCAAATTTGGTGACTTTTTGCTTATATTTTGACACCACTTCGTGAGAACTATCAAAACCTCTATATATGTGGTTATTTTGGAGGCAAATATAATGAAAAATCATTATTGAATCCATTATTATTCCTAGCAAAATAAACCTTCTTCATATTCATTCATCTATATGTATTCTTCAAGTTTGGGTGGAAAATAGTTTGTACTTTTGTATTTTTTGCAACAAGACTTGATTAATCATTCAAACCATTTGCCAGAAAACTCTTAAGCATCTCAATCAATTCGGAGAGGAGGTAAATATAATTTGAAGACAATGATCACACGTTTGAGCTTTTAATTCTTGATTCCGATTTGTTCGTATTTTGTTTATCATATTACTGTATACTTTGGTGAGTTTCTTCTCCAACCCCGATGCCGTTTTCAACACGCCAACCTTTTATTTTTTTTCTCTAATTTTTCCTTATCTTCAGTCAAACAAAAATAAATGTAAAACATGCAAATTTTGAAGTATAGAATATGGAGGATGCCATTTTAATGGCCAGCAAGCTCGAGACACGTTAATAGTTGAGGATTGACCTTAGACTTTTCTAGTGGGGATTTTTTTCCCCCTTAATCTTATATACCAATATTTGATAATTTTTATTGGCCTTGTTTGAGTTTATTTTATTTTGTTAAAATTTTAATTTTCAAGAAGTGAATAATTTATAAATGGATAGTACTCGTGAAAATTTACAAAATATGTTATTAAAATTAATATTCAAAATTATTTAAAAATAATCACAAATAGAATCTTTAATTAAATTGGAAATTTAGGACTATGTTATGCTTCATTAATGATCAACTTATTCCATGATTGACTATTAAACACTTTACGGTCAACGCTCTGTGTCATCAAATTATTCCACCCGGCTTCTTTTCATTTGATTTTGAAGATAAATTATCAACCATTCTATAATTACACAATATTTTGATAGAAAATCTTTACGGACAACATATGACATGACATCATTTAAAAATACGGAAAAAATTAAATAAAAATCCAACCACACACTGCCACATCATCTTCAGTACAAATGCTGTAACGTTTTTTTGTTTTTTTTTTCGTTGGACTCGTGACTTTATCCTATAAGTTCAATCATGCTTCAAGTACATAATCGAGCTCCAAAAATGCTTATGTAATATTTATGGTTGCACTTTTTAAAACATGTTTGTTTTGATAAATTATACTTAGAGCTTGTTTGACAGAGATTAAAATTAAATAAAAATTAAAAAATTAACCGTTATTGTTGACTTTTATTAGACGAGTGAGACTCAATAACGACTATATTTTCAATTTTAATTGCTACCAAATAAACTCTTATAAAGTACACATAATAAAGTTAAAAATCAATGTATTGAGTATTTATATAACAAAGTAATGTAATACAATTTGGTACAGTATGCTTCCGCTTGACCAAAAAATACACCCTATTATCTAGTAACATTCATTTTATAATTTTATACTAAGAGATGATAATGGACAATGACAGATTTAGTCAGAGTTTGAACTCGAATTGCAATACAAATATACATGAATTTATCTTTCAAAAAAAAAAAAAAAAAATTAAGAACAAAGTGGACATTTACAGGGGCGGATATGAGCTATAGTCCGATCGAGCCCCTACCTATATCCGCCTGTGCCCATATTTGTCCCTTATAATGGGGTGGGATGGCCTTGCTTCACCGCACGAATGGATTTTCAGGAGTTAGGGCGGAAATTAATTCTCATTTACTGCTTGTTTAATTAATTGATTATTCGATAGTATTTTTTATTTTTAAATATATCTTAAATTTAAAAACATAAATAATATTGTGACCATTTTTTCAGTCCCCACTTTGATTTCTGAGACTGTTTGAGAGCCATTAATTTTTGGATTTTGCTATACGTAAACTACACCCCCGTGTACCCGACTCCACCTGCGCCCCTCAATGATTATTTTATTAATCGTGGGTCCTCCCCTCATGTGAGGGGAGTGTAAACTTCCGTGAACAAATGGATTAACCCTTACAACAATTCAAATCAAGGGCTAAGGTGGACCTGTTTAATTTCCCTGTCAGTGACCCTATTTGAGTATCATTAGTGTTAATTTTTTGTAATGTATTATAAAATAGTGTGGATGGAGAATGTTTGGTTAAAAAATAAAAAAAAAATTATTGATTTCTGTATAGAATATTTTATCGTGTGAACGTGTGGTAAGAATGATATTGTAGTAAATAATTTAAAATTTTAAAGGATGACGATCTCGAGGCTTAAATGAATCAGGATATAGTATTACGTTCAATCTCTCGCTGTTCCAATGATTGACGTTAAACTTTTCTGGAGAAAGTATGAAAGACCCTATATAATAATGAAAAGCTCAAACAGGAGGACCGGAGACCCAGTGATGTTTTTGACGCCGTGTTTACTAACGCGGCACTGACTTTTTCTCAAGCTGCCCAGGGACTGGTCAAAACTCCAAAGCCACTGCCATTTTTCTCATACAAATCTTCAATGGGAGGCATTTGAATTTTATTATTATTACCTAAAAAAAAATAAAAACCCATGACTTGTATATGTGAAATTTCCAAGAGTTCACACATTTCGTTACTGACTTTTCGAAGACTCGGTCAGGGATTCAGCAATCGACGATTTTTTCATTCCTGTCGTACCATAATTTTTCTTGACTCAACAGCTGCATCTATCTCTCTCTAGAATTTTCCTTGATTTTTCTGAGCTTTTGAGGTATTTTTCTCATCTGGGGTTATTTTGATACTGTTGGTTGTGTAACTTCATTTTTTGATGTTATTTCGATTAGATGATTCTTTTTTTTTTTTTGGTCTTATGGATCTGCTGAAATGATTTTATAGAGCAAGTTGGTACACGTGCATAATTAATTAAACGAAGCATTTTGGATGATGGTTATGTAATCTTGTTTTTACTTTTTCCCTGTTAATTCTATAATTCTGTTGTATCTTTACAAATATATTCGAGTAGTAATAGTTTCCCAGCTTTGATGTTTATCGCATGAACCTTGCCTTTTGATCTTCGTACAAGTAATTGAGGAACGGCAAGAATTCTTCATCATAGGTGCAGAAAGCCATTTCTAGAATGTTAACATTTTAACTACAAATATCAATTAACAGACATACAGAAGCTCTTTGAAGGGATGTGTATTAGCAAACATGGATCTTTTTACCAAACTAATTGTGGTGTGATTATCCATTAACTTTTGTAAACTATTGCTGAGTTGCTCTAATCAATGAGCACGAAGTTCAATTCGCATTCTTTCACAATCTTTTCTTAAATAGAGACCTAATTAAATAAGGTTCTTATGAAATAAAATGATCTGTTTGATCTGATTTGGCAGGTTGTGCATTCTTTTCCATTGGTAGTTTTAGTGGCGAGAACCAGTGGTAGATTTTACAGTTATGACTTGCTTGTCTTTCTTATGCGGTAGAAAATTGGATTCTGCAGTGAGGCGTTCACCTGAGCTCAATGATGGTAAACTCTAAATTTTATATCTAGATGAAAGTGGCCAAACTTTTGAAATAGACTATATTATATCTGTATATTCTTCTTGAGCAGCCTCTGCAAACGCTTGAACAAGCTATGCATGAATCCTATTTCTATCAACCTATTTGTTCTGCATAGACAATCCTAATAAAGTTGAATTATAAACAGAGCTCTCTGGAATACACAATGTCACTCTTTACTCCTACAAGGAACTGAGAATCGCTACTAATAATTTTAGTCAAATCAATAAAGTTGGGGAGGGAGGATTTGGTTCGGTTTATAAGGTAACCAGAGTTTCTCTTCACTTTTTTCTTTTTCCTTGTACATAATCATAGTTAGTTATTATTATTTTTTAGTTTGGAGACTGACTTCTGTTTCTTAAAAAAATATTCTTGTGTAAGTAGGGAAAACTTAGGACTGGGCAGATGGCGGCAATAAAGGTTCTCTCTTCGGAATCAAGTCAAGGAGTAAAAGAGTTTTTGACAGAGATTCAAGTGATCTCGGATGTAGAGCATGAAAATTTAGTTAAGCTCTACGGTTGTTGTGTGGAAGGCGATCAGAGAATTCTTGTTTACAACTATCTCGAGAATAACAGCCTAGCACAAACGCTTCTTGGTATTGCTACTTTCCTATTTTTTATTGGCCTTGTACTTGGTGACTGGCTGTTATAATTTTTGTTGATATATATAAATTGTCCAAAAGTGCCCCCACCCCCACCACATACTTGTGCTGGGAGCAAATATGAGATGAAGTAAATATTGAGAACTAGTAGCATGTCTGCCTAAGACACTGCTCTGCTCCCCACCAAAAAGAGAGACTCGCTCTCCCAAATTCAGGATGTCGGAAATGGTAACTAAAGATTCCAACATGTTTGCATAGGTTGCTTCTTTTTCAGCTTTTAAGTAATATAGTTACTTATTTTGACAGTATAATATTTGTTTCAAAATAACTTTTTTCCAACTTTGAATAACAAAAAGAATATTTTTTTTAAATTATACTTATATATATATATGCTTTTCAAGCTTAGTGAAACAGGCACCAAGTTTAGTGTTTATGAGACTCCCCGATAATAGACACCAGAATTAGGACCTCGTGTGATATATAAGTTCTTGTTTCACTAAAAGAGTTTGTTATGATGATTGTTTCTCACTGACGATCTTTTGACATCCTGATCCTGCTTTAGGCAAGGGTCAGAACCGAATCCAATTTAGTTGGCGAACACGGGTTAAAATTTGCATTGGAGTTGCAAAGGGACTCGCCTATCTTCATGAGGAAATGCAACCGCACATTGTCCACCGCGATATCAAAGCAAGCAATATTCTGCTCGACAAAGATTTGACACCTAAAATTTCAGATTTCGGTCTTGCAAAGCTCATCCCTCCTGAAATGACTCATGTCAGTACACGTGTGGCAGGAACCATGTAAGTTGCAAATTCTTCTCGAACTGTTCGAAGCATGCATTTTGCCCATTAAATCATGACCTTGGAGTTCATTAAGGAATTGATTTGAAAACATAATGCCATCTAGATTCGGATTTCAATCACCTCCTCTGTTATTTCTTAGGCTAGATTATCATTTGATCGTTTCTGTGTTGATGATGAATATTATGATCCAATAATTACATTTAATATTATTTTTTTCATGTGATGACATCCCAAATATGACATATAGTTGAATATCTGTCTGTTGTTGCAGAGGTTATTTGGCACCAGAGTATGCAGTTGTAGGCAAGCTGACACGTAAGGTTGATATTTACAGTTTTGGGGTTCTTCTTATTGAAATAGTCACTGGGAGATGCAACACAAACATGCAATTACCCGTTGATGAACAGTATATTCTTGAAAGGGTATGTATTTTTTTGAAATCACTTTCGTGGTTCGTGTTTTTCCATTTGCATAGTTACTGGTATGTTCTATTGGAAAGTATTTCTTGAGTTATGATTGGAGGCAAAAGATAGAATAAGAATGATAATGATAATATAGTGGCCAAGTTTGTTCATTAGCTTTTCTGACATCCCCTCACTGCCCCAAAAATATAAAAATAAAAGAAGAACGTATGAATATCTAAAGGAATAAACTAGTAACGAAATAAGTAAATTAATAAAACTAATAATCTATATTTGAAGGTGGAAGATATTACGAAACAAAGTCAAGGTAATTTCAGACTTTTCAGTGCACAGTATTGAATTAGATGCACTTTTGTGGTTGTGGTAGCAATAAGTTTCAATTTCATGACCAGTAAATTCGTAAATGTAGTACTCTAGTTTTGGTCGAGGGTTACAAACATCAGTCTTACCAAACTGATAAAGTATACTTTTAACTGCTGGTTTATTTCCCTGAGGCATTTGGATGCCGTCTACTTCTTTCAAAGATTGCCCGAGGATTGCTTTAGATTCTCTTTTATATTTCAGATGGTACTTATTCAATATAAGTCTTTAGACTTCGTTGAGTTTGATTAACTTGTTTGTTCTCCATTGGCCTAATTGAACTTTAAAAATGATCGATACCTTGAAGATGGACGTGAACAACAAAAATGTCAATGATAGTTTACTGTGTCAATTTCATGTCCGAAGATCTTTTTTGATTACCAACCTACTAAATGGCTGTCCAAAACTTTGCTGCAGACATGGCTACTCTACCAGAGAAGAGAGCTGGTAACTCTGGTAGACACATCATTGAACGGAGATTTTGATGCTGAACAAGCTTGCAGCTTCTTAAAGATCGGTCTTCTCTGCACTCAAGACTCTCCAAAGCTTCGACCCTCCATGTCAACCGTCGTCCAATTTCTGAGCGGCGAAAAGAATGTTGATGAAAATAAGATAACAAGACCCGGATTAATCTCTGACATCATGGACATGAAAGTTAGGCCCAACCCTATACCTAAGCCTGACATCAATCACACCTCTTCCAGTTACACATCTCCCGGCTCTGACAACTTGTATTCAACGTTGTCCGCCACAAGAAATTTTTCTCAGGCCACCATGACATTTACTTCAGTGTATGATAGGGATACTTGAAACAAAAATGTGCTATGATTTGATTCGTTTGTTTGTGTGAGAGATTTGTACTTGTATATATTTTCTCGAAGAAATCTTTAATTGTCAAGTGAAGTTTTTATATTTTACTCCAAAATTATTTCTTTGGATAATAAAAATAATTTTGTAGATAAATATGTATTAGAACGACAATGACAATCCTTTTATTAATTAGAACTAAAGTTTTTAGAATAGGAAATGAAACAGCAGAACCGAACGTCCGCCAGAAATAACAAAAATAAGACACGATGCATAGTATGTCCTTGTTTTCATTCAAACAGCATCCTATGCGGAATAAATTACTAAAAATTCAAAAAAGTCAAATGCCCAATTCACCCTTCTGATTCTTGCCCCTTCGACACTCTATTTTCTTGAATTTTAGCAGCTATTTTCTGTTCCAGCTATGTCAATTTGATCAGTTTAATGTTTCCATTTTGGGTCTGAAGTAAGATAAAAACTGAAAAAATCTTTGGTGTAAATGGGTATAAATTATTCCTGGATTAATGCCAAGAGAGAGCATGATAATGATAGAAACTTGCATTTGAAGTCGAAGAAGGGTAGCTCCTGTCTCTTCAGTAAGTTAAGTGGCGGCGGTGGCGCTGCTGCAGCTACGGTGGCATTGGTTGAGGAGAATGGGTTGTATCAAATTCCAGGAAGGCTTTTTACAAATGGGACGAGCCACATTTCCAGCTTGTACGCTCAGAAAGGCCAGAAAGGAACAAATCAAGACTCCATGATTGTTTGGGAGGTCAGTTTAATTTGAAGTAATATGTATAATATTTTTATAAAATATATGTATGGTGTATTACAGTGGATTTACAGACTAGCCGTTGATTTACCATTCTAATAATTTCAAAATCTATATAAAGTTAATAGTTATGATGATTCTGTATTCTTAAAATGTTGTTTTAGATTATGATTGGTGAAAATTGAAAGAAAATGTATGCTGCTGTTGTATTTTTGGGTTATTTATGACTTGCTTGAATTGTTTCTATCGTTAAATTTCTGCACGAGAAGCAAGCAACTTTTTGCGGGGTGTTTGATGGTCATGGTCCTTATGATCACATGGTTTCAAGGAAAGTTTGGGATGCTCTTCCACTTTTGCTGCGTGCAGAGTGGGAAGCTAAACTCAATAGCCATCAAAATTCTGTCCACGAGAATGGAGAAGCTGAGCTAACGAGTCATTTTGACAAGTTTGTGGATGGTGATGGACTGATGGGGGTTCTAAACTCAATAGCCGTCCAAATTCTTTCCACGAGAATGGAGATGCAGGGAATGAGTCATTTTGACAATTTTGTGGATGATGATGGGGGTGCTAAACTCAACAGCCATCAAAATTCTGTCTGAGAATGGAGATGCAGAAGGAATGAGACATTTAGACAATTCAGTGGATGATGATGGGGTGAGTCCATGGAAGTTGAGGAGAAACACAAATTTCTCGAGATGCATATGCTGCTCAAGATATCAATACAAAAGGCATTCAAGTTAATGGATAAAGAACTGAAGTTGCACGCAACAATTGATAGTTTCTGTAGTGGAACAAATGCTGTTACTTTAATAATGCGGGTAGGTCTTCTGAACAGAGCTGTTATGCTTAACTTAGATCTCTATTCTGATTTTTCATTATTGCGTCATCATGCAACTATGCAGCTAGATAGTTTCTCCTCTCTCGTTTCGATATAGTGTCTCTCTCAATTTAAGATGGTTTTAGGCTTTTAACTCAATGAGAGGCATGTTAACCTTTGTCTATATTGCAAGCGTCATAAACATTAGACGTTCATAACGATTTGCCGTTGTAACTATATCATTGAAGATGCACAAATGCGAGACAGTTTGTATTTCGTAAAGAAATAAAATCGTTTATGTGGCTTATCAATTCATGAACTTGATTTTCCAGGGTAAGGATCTTGTAATTGGAAACTTTGGTGATTCTAGAGCAGTATTGGCTACAAGAGACGGTAACAAAGCTTTGATGGCAGTACAGTTGTCTGTGGACTTGAAACCTAAGCTTCCAAGTATCTTTCTCATCTTTTCTTCCCTGTCCTCCTGAAACCACACAGTGACACACGCGCGCGCTTTAATGTGTATGCTCATGCAAACACTGAAACTGTTGATAATATGGCGAGTATGATGATTTAACTATTGGCTGTGAGATGAATCCCATTGTGGCTTCCTCCCCAATAAAAGAAGAAAAGGTGCATTGCTTTTTCAGTGATGCAGAACTGAAAATCTCCACAATTTTATATTTTTTTTCAGGAGAAGCTGCTAGGATCCAGAAACTTAAAGGAAGAGTCTTTGCATTGAAAGATGAGCAAGAAGTTACACGTGTATGATTGCCTAATAGCAATTCACCTGGTTTGGCAATGGCCAGAGCTTTTGGGGACTTCTGTTTGAAAGATTTTGGTTTGATCTCTATCCCAGATGTCTATTACCACCACATCACTGGAAGAGATGAGTTTGTCATTCTTGCCTCTGATGGGGTAATATTCTCGTCTCTTATATTTAATCATAAAAGTGTAACTCTCACGTTGAATCGTTTCATCTAAAAGTTTAAGCTATTATAGCAATGACACTTGCACAATTCTCATAAATGAGTGGCCATATAGGACATTTTTATCTTTTCATCAAAGGCCTAACATGTGCACAAGTCTCATCAATGCCACGATACTCGAACCAAGACGTTTGTCTGCTGTAATATCATGTTGAACTATCTAATCTAAAACCTTAAGCTATTAGAGAAGGGACGCATTTAATTGCTAAAGTTTGGTCTTCAGCATCTCCCACCCTCTCCATCTATATGTGCACACGTGGTTTAAATGCTGCATGCCTATGGCTAGTCATGATGTACTCGATGTCTTCTAAAGCTCATGTAATTTACAAGGTCTGGAATGTCCTATCCACTATGGAAGCTGTGGACATTGTGGCCTCGGCTCCCCGGCTCTTGTTAATTGTGCTACTAGAGCATGGAGGTTCATGTACCAGGCATCCAAGAATGATGACTGTGCCGTTTTATGTTTTTTCCTTGAAACATTTATCCGCAAATGAATTAGAAGCACAAGATGATGTCACCAAGGTCCACGAAGTGGAAGTGAAGAAGATCGCTATCCCTACACAAGGGGACATGGAGATCTCAAATGAAGCTCGTGTTGATGTTGTTGTACGTTCAGATACTACCAAGGAGTTGTATACAATAGTGCCTGCGACTGAGGTTGCTAAAGCAGATACTACCAAGGAGTTGAATACAATAGTGCCTGCGACTGAGGTGGCTAAAGCTCAAAATGATATTGCCCATGCCCACATAGAGGATATGAAGAAGGTCCACGTCCCTATACACGGGGACATGGAGATCTCAAATGAAGCTTGTGTGATGTTCTCGTACAATCAGATACTATCAAGGAGTCGAGTGCGATAGTGCCTACAACTGACGTGGCTGAAGCATGAAATGATGTCACCAATGCCCACAAAGAGGAAAGGAAGGTCCCTGTCTCTAGGGAAGAAGATTTGAGTATCTCAGATGACATTCGTACTGCTGCTGTTCATTCAGTTACTACTGAGGAGTCCAGTGAGATAGAGTCTGTCGTTGAGGAAGTGAAGGAGAAGCTACTGGACAGGTCTCTTGGCCTGTTTTAAGAGGAGTCTAGCAGAGTGCCTTGCGACTGCAGATGATGAATAGTCAGCACTTGAAGGTATTGCATGCCTGGTGTAATAGTCTACTTAGTCTTCCAAGATCATCTTATGAAGCATAAAAATGGCCATAAAGCTTAAATTGGAATAAAGTGCATCGTATCATTAAATAATTTTGCTGTAAGATAAAGCCTTTCTTCTTGGGGATGACCGGTTTGAGAACTCAAATAATTGTGTAAAGCCTATGACTGCATACAGCCACAGGCCGACCCAAAATTTCAGAATTTTGGGCAACTTTTTAAAGCGAGGTAGCATGAGTCAAATAGCTTCTTGTCACAAGTTACTTTCATAGTTTTGGTATTATGTTGTATGTTTCATGTTAGTTGCACAAACAAATACAATGTAAGAAATACTGTAAGTGATTAAATTTTGCCTTTCTATTTGGATTTGCACCCTGCCATGATCCAATGAGAATACATAAGAAGCTTGTAGAAATTTAGATTTATCATGGGAGGAAAGAGCAAGCAAAGGCAAAGCAAAAGGCACTCACCAAGGAGGAAAAATTAGGAAATTAAAATCCAAAATATACAGTAGAGCAAGGGATGAGAATTTTTAAGGAAAAATGTGGTTTTCTCCATCGAACAATTACATATATAGCACAAGTCTATTTTAGTGGTAGACAACTACACAAAGAAAGCCAAATACGTTAAGATAAGAAATTGGAATCACAATCCCCCAAGTTAAGCACAACATCAGGAGATAGCATAACCAGCAATCAACTGGATCAGTTTTGTTCCAACAAATCATCCAATCAACTAGATTTCATCACCCAAATCTGATGGGCATTTTAGGTAAGCCCATTGATTTTGGCAGTGGTGGAGAGAGGGCCTCTGCTGCTGCTTTGACTTGATGAATAAAACGACATTTTGTGCCGTATTATGATGATCTCGAATTGTTGGACGATTTGTAGCTTGTTCTCATGTGTCAAAAGATTGTAATACTTCAGAAGTTAAAGATGATCGAACAAGCATTTTTAAAAGAAACTAGAAAAAAGAACTTGGCTGGACGAGAGGCATGGGGCCGCTAGCCGAAAACCAAAGCTTTCAAATTTAACCCAATGTTGGATTAACTTACTCTGATACCATGAAAAGTAATAGTGGAAGTGTTGTTTTCTCCGTTGAAAAATCATACATATATATAGCACAAGTCAATTTTAGTGGTAGACAACCATATCATGAAAGCTAAATATAGTAAAGATAATAAAATGGAATCACAATCCATCAAGTTAAGCCCAAGATCAAGAAGAGTGAGCATAATCAGCAATCAAATGGATCAATTTTGTTCCCACAAATCAGCCAGTAGGATCTTCATCTTTTGGGAAATTGAATGAATTATATTTCTTTAACAGTAATCACTTTTTTGATTTCTAAGTGAAATATAATTAGGGTGCGTTTGACTGCCAATTTTTTCCTTTCCATGGATAATGTTTTTTTTTTCCTACCTAATTTCCTACTTTTGTGCTATTTGATTTACAATTTTTTCAACGGAAAATATTTTCTTTAAAGATGCGGTTTTTATTTTCCAGGTAATTCACTTTCACTTTCTCACTCTCATCTACCCATCAATAAAAAATAGACAAATATAATATTTCTAGGTTGAAAACAAAATCAATCAAACATATTTAATTAATAATTTATATACAAATAATTTCAATTTCCTAGAATTTATTTTCTTTTCATGAAAATTTCATACTCGCAATCAAACGCACCCTTAGAGAAAATGGTAAATATGACAAAGAAGAAACTATTTGTATGATTTACTATTTTTGTTTTGTCGAAAGAAGTTTTGGGTTATTATCTTGTTCATCAAATTGTCCAATAAATCAAGTTGATTTCGTTGGACACTCATAGTCGGATCTGAGGAAAGGTCCAAGAGGACGTCGCCTCAGGCCCTGCTCTTTAGGGAGCCCAAAAAAACATTTGCTTCCTTCTTTATTTTAAAAACATATTGTCGTTTATACTCGTTCACTCTTGTTCGGTTTCTCCAAACATTGAAACTTATTCAATAATGATATTGTAAATTACAGAATTAGTGTCTGGATTAGGAATACTCATTACATTGTGTAATACCCCTTCGGTATATATTTATGTATCGTTACTCATCTTTATTAATCTGATCGTTTATTAATCGTCGTTTTTCTTAATTGTATTGATTGATAGCTTTTACATATTTAATTGATTACTATATAGTTTTGTCTCTAAATTCAATTACATTTTTTCAATATCATGTTGATTGGATTATTGATTTGTGTTTGGGATTGAATATATTTTCTCGATCTATAATTCGTTATTAATTAATGTGAATTTGTGTCTCCTATGGGGGTAATTGGGGGCAAATATGGTTAAATATGATGTGGTTTAATTTGTTTCCATTTTACTATTACATAATGAAAATATTTATGATATTAGATAATATATCGGTATTGTTGTTGTAATAACAATTATCTTTTTTCTCTCTAAAGGTGATGAGCTTATGCAAAATGAGAAAATGTATAAAATTTAATCATTTTGAAAGTTTATTTCCTATTGTATGTGAAATTAAATTCATTATGAGTGGGAAATGTATTTACCATACACGTGTAATGAAATGTTTTTCCTTCCATTACATGTATTTGTACTCTTTCATTTCACCCGTTAAATAAGTAATATTTATCTGACTTGATGATGTTAGGGTTGTTATTCATCAATTCCAAACAAATAGTTTACACTTGACCTGATAGACCCTCTCCTGGAATTCTGCAACAGCAAGAAATTTGCATTTAATTTTGGTATCACCCTAAAAGATCCCATCAGGCCTAAGCTTATGAATTTTCAACACATTCTCTGCTTTCAATTAATGAATGCTTGTAATTTTTCTGTTCCCATATTCAGTAATAAGTAGTAAAAAACATTTTAATATATATGCTGACCGTATTATTAATTTATTATTATCATTACTGGAATGGCTGCCTCCAGATAGTCGATCTCGTCCATATGCCTTGTGAATATTCTTATCCAATCAATATTGCAATATTCTTGTGATTTTCCATTAATTCTATTTAATTTATCGAATATTAACTTATCGATCGAACGCATTTGACTTATTTTAAATCTCACAAGTGTGAAACTTCAAGGAGTCTGCAAATTTGTGATGTTGCAATAAAGAAGTGGGCACGAGAAAATCCTTATTGTAAAGATATCTGAAAAACCTAATTGATCAACTTTTATATTACCTCAAAATGGAGTAAAAAAATAAAGAGGATCTCTTTTTATGTAGTGCAAACATTCCAAGTTGTTTTCTTGTGATCTTTACACATCAAGAACCATATATGTGCCCCTTTTATTTCCGTCTCGTTCGAAGTATATCCTTAAATATGATACTTAATTTTAATGATATTCGATAAAGTCGTACGTGCCATATTGTTATATGATCATCCAACTAAGCATCATTGTCTAAAGCAAAATTTAACTTTTGAAGACACCACGATACATCTGAAACAATATGTATTTTGCATATCAAATAATGTGGGTACATGCGTTATGTAACAATAGATGTGTTAAAATGAGCAAGTTGTGCGCTCATAATGAAAAGAAAATCGTATGAGTCAAGTTGAGCGGGTCAAACCCACAAGGCCAAGTCCAATGAGCTTTTCGTGGGAAGATCAAATGAAATTAGACGAGCTCGGAAGTTATTTTTGGACTTATTTGAATAATTTCTTGAGAGTGTTTATTTAATTAGAAGAGTTTCACTCAAAGTGATTCCCAAAAATAAAAGTAGAAACCCATCAATCAGTACGAAGTTGCGAGCAATGTTTGAATGTGTAAGAAATTAATAATTAACGAGGATAGAGTTGGAGTGTAAAGGTCTGTTTGGCAGAAAGTACGTAGCTGAGGCTGAGCCCACGTGGGTTAGGGCAATAAATTTCCAATATATCCCATCCTAGGCTGAAATGAAAAGGCAGAAAAAGCAGAATCCAACAAATAGACAAATAAGGAAAAAATGGTTTGTGTCAGCGTTAAGAGAAGGTCGGAGGCACATGTACATTACATAGTTACATCTAACTTTCGACACATTTAAGGCTTTGCGTGTCCTTACTCGTAGCTCTTGTGTGTGTCGACAACTCCACAATACCACCCCCATATCATGCCGACTAACGAAGAAAAATAAACGTACTAACATGTACGTACGTACATACATACATATATATATATACAGTCGAAAACATAAATATATATAAGTAAATTTGTCATCCTTTTAACAATTTAATTGTTATACATGTTGTCGGTTACATTTCACCATCAATTATTAACATGCACTTGTTAAAAATTGATGAAAGCAATAAATTAGACGTCCATGAAATATCTTGAAGTTCTTATTTTTCTCCAAATAGTTTATGACGCTTTGCCACATTATTTTTCTTAAAATGTGCAACGTGATAGGTGATGAAAAAAAAAGTGATAACGTTCTCTTTATGTTAAGAAGATGTAATATGTTAAGTTGTCAAAAATGTCTAGAGAACAGTTAAGGGAATACTAAATATGAGCAAATTATATAGTTGTCACTTTTCCTAAATGGCAAAAGCGTAATTATAACTTGGTGCCCATAATAGGTTGTCACCACCTTGATCGATCGATCTGGAATATTGGGTTCTCGATCGTGTCTTATAAATAAAGAAATCGAGTAGACATATGAGAAGGATCAATAACATAGATTTTTCTGGAAAGTGATAAATTTAAGGTGTGTTTGATGGATATTATTGAGAAAATAATGTATTTTAAATAGTGATATGATGTGAAATATGTGGTTAAAAAATGAAAAAAAAATCGGTGTGATGAAAAATATTATTTTATTGAAAATGCATTGTTGAAAATAAATTTTGAAAGAATTTATGTCAAATAGAGGCTTAAAAATACTACTCTAATTAAAGTACAAGTGAAATTTCATCAAAGTGCCATGACGTGTATGTAAATTTAGCCATTGTTTGATCTTCGTTAATTTTAATTATATATATATTTTTTTTCAATCACACATTTTTTAGTAAAATAATATGTTGACATATGGTCGATTTCATTATTAATGTTTTGATCATAACAAACAAGATTAAATATTAATTCTAATGATTGATTTTAAGTGATGATAGTTCAATGTTAAAATCAATTAAGTATGCTTTATATATCGGATTTGAAATGAAGATCAATGTGAAATCTAAGCATTCAAGTCAAATCATTCAAAATGAGGCTTAAAAGATAAAACGTCAAGAAAAGATC
>CAIGRB010014897.1:51521-83673 GCA_903798255.1 Fraxinus quadrangulata
AAAAAAAAAAAAAAAAAAAAGTCAACGATCAAAGTCAACTGTCAACTGGACATCTTCGGTACGGCAACGGTCAAATTTTTGGACCGTTCTGACTTCTAACACTCAACGGCTATATTGGTCGTCCGCTAGGAACCGGACGTCCGATAGGGATTGTCCGGTTGGACAGAACTTTACCGTTTTGATTCCTATAAATACCAATTTTTTTTTCATTCATCAACAACAATTTCAACAGATTTTTCTAGTGAAATATTTTCTTTGAGCCTACATCTTTATATTCATATCATCTATTTCTTTATAACGAAAACTTTAATTGTAGAATCAAATTTCTTGAATTATTTCTTTCATCAAAGTTTTTCATTTCTCTTTGTGTTGAACTTATTTATATCTATCTTAAAAGAGAAATAATATTTGAAAAAATTCTTGGCATCTACATTGTATAAACTTTTCTACTTCTTCATATTAAAACTTTGATTGATTGAATCAAACTTGAAAAATCAATCATATTTATCAAAGTTTCTCATTTATCTCTTACCACTTAATTTATTACAATCATTCATTAAAATAGAGATTTTTTCTTGGAAAAATTTTTGAACCTACATTGTATTTATTTGTTCATCTTCTCATTGAAACACTTTGATTGATTGAATCTAAGTTTTGGTTATCATCTTCATCAAAGTTTTTGTGACATAACACTTGAACTTCATTCATTACTATCTATTAAAGTGTTAGCCTACTTCTTTTCTTGTACTCAATTTTGAATTTTTCATTCATTAAAAAGAGAAAATTTCATTTGTAAAATTTAATTGAATTGTGGGTCGTGTTGAAGTCCCTTAAAGATCAACATTGTATAAGAATCGGTGCTCCTTGTTGTAAGTCACCGTGTGTGTCATATTGAGGTCCCGTAAATCTCAATAGTGTGGGTCTATTGAGGTCTCGTAAAGCTCAGTATTGTATAAGGATCGGTGATCCATCTTTGTAAATCACCGGAAGCGTTGTAAATGGTTGGATTGCACCATAAGTCAATCACGATAGTGGGAAAAGCCTTGCTCGTGACGGAGAGCTTGGTAACAGGGGACATAGATCAAGTTTGGGATCAAACCTCCATAAATATATCGTTTGCATCATCTCTCCCTTTGACTTATCGCTTTCATATTTGCACTTACTATTTGATTGATCTATTTGCTTGAATTTGCTTATGATTATTAATTTATCAACGTGTTTTTAGTTCATTATTCAAAAAAATTTTAAAAATCAATTCACACCCCCCACCTCCCTTCGTGGTTAGTTATTCTTGGGCTAACATAATGTTGCACGTAAATTAAAAAAATTTTATTTTTCTTAATTACACATTTTCTATCAAATTACTATTCCAAAATGAATTTTTGGCAAAAGAATTGGGCTCAAACATATCCTAAGCCCATGTTTGGTTCGATTAAAAATTTAAATTGAAATTCAAGTCAAAATCAACAAATAATTTTAATAACTAATGTTTAATCATATATTTCATCAACATTTATCAAAACTTATTAAAAAATTGATTTTTATCTAAAGTGGGGGCTTAATTACATCCACGTGTATGTGTACATTGCCTTTTTTTTATTTTTTTCAAGTCAAATGAATGGTTTTTGCTGCAAGGAAAAGTATGTTGAATATTAGCAACAGAAGATAATAAGCATTTGGTGGGAGTCACGCTGGACACTGCTTGGAGCATTTTTTTTCCTTCAAAAAAAATTGAACTTCTGCTTCAAAAAAATAAATTCAGCCCCGTTTGGGCTCTTATTTTAGGTAAAATGCATTTTTCTCTTCCCTAATTTCTACTCAATATTTTTCAATAAAATAATATTATCCGTAAATTCAAAAAATTTCTTATTCAAAAAATTTCTTATTTTTTAACCACACATTGTTTAAAAAATCACTGTTACAAAATATATTTTCCCAACATCACATTTTTTAAACTTGCTCTATAATAGTGGTTTATGTACACTATAGCCGTTATCACAACATCAAATATTCTATATTCTAATTTCTTGCTTTTCTAACTAACGGACAAATTTAAACCTAAATCTTATAAATAAAATTTAATAACCATCTTATCTACAAATTTACAAGGTTGTCCTTATCTGGGATTTTAACGAAGTTTAAAAGTCATCGTACATTCATGTGTCGTCAACTGTGATTTTAATGGACATAATTTGTGGATTTATGATAATTTAAAGATATTTGAATGGATTTTTTAAGCTTAAAAATACACATTACAAACTTTTTTGAAAGTTCACTATTTTTAATGAGATTTTTATAGATTCCGTTAAAATTTATTCAATTTCACAAGATTCATTAGAATTTATAATCTTCTANTTGCTTTCACAAGATGAATGTGTTTTATTTTTATCTACTTATTTGATTTCAGTTCTGCTAAATTAAGTTTGATATTTTAGTAGTATTAATGTGTTTTCGTGGTATGTTGGATTTCATTAATACTATGCCTTTGTTTAGCTTGTGATATAAAACTGAAAAATATGATTTCTAAGTTACAGTTACATAAATGACACTTACAATTGAACTGTTTGCACTATGATTATTATTGATCATGTTTTCCACACATTTTATACTGGTATTTAAGTTGTCTATTTCAGAAAACAGGTACTGTTGTTTTTCGTTCAAGATAGTTGTTAGTTGTAGGTTGTGTCATTTTTTGAGTCTGTAATTTTTATTTGATTACTACTTTGAAATAAATTATTGTTTTGTCACAGAATGTCAAAGAGGGAGTTTGTTAGGTTTTAGTTGATTTATGTAATTGGCAAATTCTGTGGACGAAAGGACTTAATTTGACAGGTTGTTAAAGTTCAATGAGTAATGTTCAATTTGTTCAAAAGTTAGTTAGTAGGTCTAGGGTTTCGAGTTTGGAAAAAGGAGGAAAACAGCGCGAATTTTCGCTGGATTGCTGCCAAGGGTTGGCTCGAGCTACAAAAGCGGAAATATCGTCGTCCCTCCTTCGCTCAAGCGGCAGGTTGTCGCTCGACTATCGCAGACTGTCGTTGTGCCCTCGCTCGAGCGACAGTGCTGTCTGAAAAAATTTTATTTCGCGATTTCAAGGCTTTTTACCCTACCCATTCGTTTCTTAACCTACCTATAAATATCAGAACTCACCTGCACATTTTGTCTAAGGTTAATTATTGAGAGAAAAAGTGTAGAGAGTGAATATTTTTCATTATTACTTTCAACCTTCATCTTGTGTGAGAGTTTCTGAGAGAAAAATATTAGATCCAAATCCAAATACCAAAAACTATACTTCCTATATATCTGTCAGAGGTGCTGAAAATCGAAGAAGATGACTGGAGTTCTAGTATGTGAAGAACGGGTTGTTTTTCGTGATCTACAGGAAGCGATTTCACCAAACTAGGGGCTGCTGCAGAATAGCAGTTCTAGGAGAGCGTTGGTTATTGCAGTTGGAATTGGTGCAGAAGAGCATAGAATTCAGGAGAGCTGTCGAATTGCAATTATGAGATCAGATAGAACGTGTCGTCGTCTGGTCTTGTAGACTGTAAGTCTTGAATTGTTTATAGTGGATTGACTGACAAATCGTCCGAAGTTTTTCCCAGTTGGGTTTCTCCGAGATCACACCACTATTCGTTTACTACTTTATATTATGAATGTATGATCTGTGGTATTTAAATTTATGATTAAATTGACTGCATGATTAACCATCTAGAGATAATTAATTGGTGACTTGTTGCTAATTAGTTAATAAGATTTTAATTCCGCATATTACACATATTCACCTTCATCATGTGTTGTTAGGGTCGAACTACGCGTTTATCAGTTAAATTGACTGCATGATTAACCATCTAGAGATAATTAATTGGTGACTTGTTGCTAATTAGTTAATAAGATTTTAATTCCGCGTATTACACATATTCACCTTTCTCTAATTGTTATTAGGGTTGAACTTGCGTTTTTTACATATGTATGTCAGTATGTGCCCCAAACCTATTTTTAATTTATGATAATTAATTTTTATTCAAAATAAATGAGGAAAAAAAAAATTCAAACACTTGTCAGCTTAGTTTCACACAGTCTGCTTGCTTTTCATCTGCTCAGCTCTTATATATCCCCCGCCCCTTGCCTTTTCTGCAACCCTACTGTTGCACTGCTACAACTCACTTCTTCTCCTTATCCTCTTGCAGAAATATATATCAAAGATTATTTTTATTTTTATCAATCCATTACATCATCATATATAAAAAAAATGCAGAATATTGTCACAAAAATTTGAGGTTCCAACTTCCAATCTACAAATTTCTTCTACTCTTCCACTTCCTCAGCTTTTTCTTTATTCTCTTCTTCAATGCTTTATACTCGGTAGTATAGTAGGGTTTTCTTAGCTTAAAGAAATGTTGGGCTCATTTGGTTCTTCATCTCACGAGGAGGAAGAACCATCACCGCCTAATGTCCACTACCACCACCACCACCACCATATTCAGCACCGGAGTTTTACACCTCCGGCAATACACATGCGCCAATTACTCATAAGTTGTGCTGAGTTGATTTCCCGGTCTGATCTCTCTGCCGCTCATCGGCTCATCTCTATTTTATCTACTAACTCTTCACCTTGTGGTGATTCTACTGAGAGATTAGTCCACCAGTTCACTAAAGCCCTTTCGCTCAGGCTAAACCGCTATGCAGCCACCGCTGATTCATTCTTGATCCATAATCCCAGTACCACTAATCTTGTTAGTGGTGAAGCTACAAGTTCTTCAAATGTTAACACGGCTGAGTTTGGATCAGATGAAACCCTCTTTCAATCCTCATACTTGTTACTTAACCAAGTAACCCCATTTATTAGGTTTAGTCAGCTCACTGCAAATCAAGCAATCTTGGAAGCAACTGAAGGCCAACAAGCAATACACATCCTAGACTTTGACATCATGCACGGCGTGCAATGGCCTCCCTTAATGCAGGCTATGGCGGAGCGTTTTCCACCGCCGACCCTTCGGATCACGGGCACCGGAAGTGACCTTGAAGTACTTCGGAGAACCGGTGACCGGCTCGCCAAGTTTGCACACTCATTAGGCCTCAGATTTCAGTTCCACCCTCTTATCATCCTCAACAATGAAGACCCCATTTCAGTTGCCTCTGCTGTTCTTCTCCTGCCTGATGAAACCCTAGCAGTCAACTGTGTGCACTATCTTCACCGCCTGCTCAAGGACCGGGATCGCCTTCGCCTTTTCTTACATCGAATCAAGTCCATGAACCCCAAAGTTTTTACTGTGGCTGAAAGGGAAGCAAATCATAACCACCCAATTTTCTTGCAGAGATTTGTTGAGGCTTTAGATCACTACGCGGCGGTTTTCGATTCCCTTGAAGCCACCCTGCCACCTACTAGCCACGAGCGGCTCACAGTGGAGCAGATATGGTTCGGAAGAGAAATTGCTGATATTGTGGCGGCAGAGGGAGAAAGCAGAAAAGAAAGGCACGAAAGATTCAGATCATGGGAAGTTATGCTGAGAAGCTCAGATTTCAACAATGTTCCATTAAGCCCTTTCGCTCTTTCTCAAGCTAAGCTTCTCTTAAGAATTCATTACCCTTCTGAGGGATATCAGCTTCATATTCTCAATGATTCTTTCTTCTTAGGATGGCAGAATCAACCCCTTTTCTCAGTGTCTTCTTGGCACTAAAAATGATACAGATTTTAGCCTAATGATCAGAAACCCTAACCCTAATTTCCCTAAGCCCTATATCTGTTGCGAATTTGGAAGAAAACAGAAACCCACCTGAACAAAGCCTCACATACATCTCCTCCTGGCTTCTCTGGTTTTCTTGGGGTGCTGAAAATTAAAGTGGATGTTTTATTTTTATACTGCTGCTGGGGTCGTTATATTATTACAATTCTCTTCGTATAATCTTATTAAATTTCTTAGAGATTCCATGATAAGATCCTCTCAGAGCCTTTCAGGAGGCAACAATTGCTATGTGGCTCATTAAATCCGTTAAATATAATTAATTACCATTATCTTCTGGAAGGTTGTTTGTCATTTTGTATTGGTGGGTTTGTTAATCTTTCTTTTTTAGTGCTAATAATGCTTCACTTTTCTTTAATTAATTCTATATATTCTTGAGTATTCATGCAGTCTAATCTTGTTACTTTTAGTTGTACTTCAGAAGAAAAAAAAAAAAATACTAGGTGGTTGGTTAATGGAAGTTACTAATAGACTAAGGTGCCATTTTTGTTCCCTAAAATTCCATTGTCTTCATTCATTATTGTGTTGGTTTTTCAAGAAGGGATGCATGAATTTTCTTGTTTTTTGCACGAAGCACCCGTGGATACCTGCTGGTTGTCTTCTATATTGCATCATTTATTGCCCTAATTTCTGCCTTTTGTCCCCTCAACAAAACCATCAAAGTTCTCAAATTGAGCTAACCTTGCCCCCTTCAATGCCCATTCCTTTCCTACAAACTTAAAATGGCATCTCTCTCGTGTCTAGTGGTATTTCAAGGACCACTATTTTTCTATCTTCTCCCTCTTAATTTGTCCTTTCTTCTTGTGTTTATGGCTTCTTAAAGCATATCCTCTAGCAGTATTGCGTTCATGGCTTCTAAGGCCAAACAGACCACTATTTTTCCATCTTCCCCCTCTTAATTTGTCCTTTCTTCTTGTTTATGGCTTCTTAAAGCATATCCTCTAGCAGTATTGCGTTCATGGCTTCTAAGGCCAAACACAGTCTACCCAAACCCTTCCCCTTTAATTCCAAACTCCAATACTCTGTTTGGCAAAGTTTTAACGGTTTAATGGTGCTGAACAATGTTAAAGAAAAAATCGCAATCATTTAATTTAATTTGGTGATTTAAAAGGGAATCAAATCATTTTAATTGCATGCAATAAAAATGTACCTAAATTATGGTCTTCAGGTCCACAATTAGTAAAAGAAAGATCCTAAAATCTTGTTATTCAGTGGAATGATGCAATAGTTCTGACTTAGAAAAAGAAAGAGTATTCCTCTAAATAGGCTATACTGTACAAGTTTAGTAGCTGACACTGATAAGATGGTTACTAGTGTTCGACGCCCACGCAAACACAGCACTGCACTGCACATCACACAATAATATTGCTGCTTTGCTTTGCTTTGCTTTGCTTGTGGGTTGTGATTTACTCTTTTTAAGTTTTTAAAGGCTTGGGGATGATAGACACCTAATGCCAGATATATAGGGCATGCATAGCATTTTAGATCTTAAAGATAGCCTACGATTTCGCAAATTAACTACTCAATCAAACTATACTAACTCATATTTTTTCAGATTGCTATGGTTCTCCGTGCATTTAATGGGTGTGTTTGAAGAATCATGCTACATGTAAAATATAGTTTGACAATATTGATTGACAATTCACACGTAATAACATTACATTTTTCCATTTCAAGAACTATTTTTTGAATTAATGGCTAAAAATTTTGACAATACCAACATTGTCAACCATTATTATCGAGTATGATTGTACGAATATCATAATTGGCATCCGGCTCTCCCTTCTTTAGTTTTGATCTTTTTTGAGTTATTACTAATATTTTTTTCAAAAGAAGAATCAAACGGTTGTACAAGATGTAGCAATCATGTAAATTCTACAAATCTGTTCATGTCTTTATTAATTGCCTTTGTTTTACTAAAAAACAAATAATTAATCATGTAAAGTGAAACAGGTGAAGTGATATAATTGATCAGTAAAAAGTCAAGAATATGTTTAAAATCATAAACCTGCCTTTTGATCTGAAGAAAGATTACTAAAAGTCTAGTTTAATCTGGAAGTGATTAAAACTGCTTTACTGTACAAGATTATGAATAATAACTAGGATTATATTCCATGTTGTTTGACCTATAAAAAGGAATCTTGAGCAAATCTTGAAGCAAAAAGTGATAATTTCAAGATCCATGCCTCCTCCAGTATGTCTCTCAATTAGTGCCTTTTCAATTAATTAATATATTTTGTATAAAAGAATATTTAATATAATAATAACACAGAAATGACAGGGTTATGGAACCTAACGATCCCAAACATGACTTTTGACATTCATTATTGTCATATAAGAAATTAAGGTCTGTTGTAATTGGCTATTTTAAGGAATTATTTTAGAAAATTGGGAGTGGGTATCTTAATTTCTTTACATCAACTCCACAAAGCTCAATGCTTTTTTTTTTTTTTTTAATTTTATAATGCATGCTGATATGTTTAAATTATGGTAAATTGTTCCAAATTAGTGTGTGTTGTGCGTGCTGCGAGGGCGACAGCAAAAGCATAAATTGAGTGCCGAGATTTTAATGCCGACTTAACATCTTGTTTGATAAAAAAGATTGAATAGCAGATAACACTAATAAAAGAAAAAAAAAATTAACATTTAGTGAATAATACTATTGAGTCATGTTGAGTACAAACTATGAAATAAATATATACACTAACCATTTTTTAGGAGAAGTACGTGGATGAAATTCTTATATGTTATTTCTTCATATTTGAGAGATGTTAGAATTTTTCCTTTAATGTGATTATGCAAGATGGTGGCATGCACTTTAAGAAGTTCAATCTTGAAATTTAACTTTTGCTTATAACTCAATCAAATTGCTTGTTTAAATTTTGGGCTCTAACGTCATATTGAATTTTAGGATTTCATTTTAAAATATCAACTCCATTAAGAGCAGTAGCTCAACCCTAAACGAAGTGGGTTTTGCATTCATGCGAGCAATAAATAACAGGACACTCTAGGCCAAGTCCTACCATAAATATTCGATGAAAATCCGAGGGTACGAACAAAATTAAGGAACAAAAGGTGTTACATTAATTAGGTTGAAAGCATTGTCCCATGGAAAGGCAGTAACGTAAAGTAAATCTGATATTTTCATTTGTAGTTGGTGCATTTGTGGAAAAAGGCACCGTAAGTCCACGCACAAGAGACTAATCAATGGCCAAGTTGAGCAGAAATAGTAATCAAACTTCATCTTTTTATTGCACAGTAACTTTTTGACACAGGTATGGTAGGGCGATATTCTTCTAGCTATACAAGACACAAGAGAAAATATATATATTGAAAGACATGAAATCAATCATTCAATTGACTCTCGAAATGATAGATCCAAAGTGAAAGGAGAAAGAAGAAGCAACAAACATTTATTTTATTATTTATATACTTTCCTGAATGTATGTCCGACGTGGAAAGCAATTATAGCTAGCCATGTTTGGTTAAAATAAATAGGACTTTAATAAATTTTGATAAAAAGTTGAAGAAATGTCTGGTTGAAAAGTTGAATCAAACATGAATTAAGCTACGATAACCGTTTGAAAAACATATCAACTTCTGGTTTTGAGTTTTCTAAGCTATAATATGAATATGACGTTGAATCTAAAAATTACATCATAAACATTATTTTTTAAAGAAGAAATCTCCATCCTAAAACATCAATTTTAAAGAAGAATAGTTCGAACTTTTATATATAACTATTATTTAAGAGACCTAAAATTTCACCCTTAATAATAATATATATCCCATTTATAAACCATCTGGCCACTAATTTTTTGCATCAATTTAGGTGTTATAATTAATGGAGAATTCTTAACTTGATGGTCTTACAAACTAATGTGTTTTTATTGCTTTATGAATTAAGTTACAGTTCCTATTAACAATAGCAATAAAAGGTTATAAATAAGTAAACCACTCACAAATTTATAATGGTTCATTTGAAAGTAAAAATCATGGCTACTTCCATTGCAGGTTTTCACTGTAAAGAAGAAATTTATAACTTGGGATACTCTATAAAAAGAATTGCATACAATGTCTTGATCATTGAAATAGTAGTATAACTGTTGAGAAGAGTGACAAGATGTTGATCCACAACCACTAGCTGAGGATTTTTGGCCCCTAGAAAGAGCAAGAATCAAATTTCATGTGCAGAAGAACGTGTTGTTGCTCTGTACTTGTATCTATCAATTATCTTTTTATTTAGTTCATAGCATAAATTGCAAAACTTAGGTCTTAGGTTATTGTTCCAATGTTATGAACATCAGAATCAACTTATCAACCATATATAGGCCTGCTATATTAACAACTACAAATATATAACACAAGATGTGGCTTAATCGTATTTATAGACGAGATGTATGCATAAAAGTTTTAGATTTATAACGAGTCTTAGACGATGTCAAGAGCATCGGTTCTTGTTAATCCACCACAACTGCAACAATCTCTAATATGTTGCATAATTTAACTCTTGCTTGGTGACGACGATTAAAATCAGATTTTTAGTAAATTTTGATAAAAATTGATAAATATGTGATTGAAAAGTTGTGGGACCCATGAAATATGTGGTTAAAATTATTTGTTGATTTTGACTTAACTTAAAATCTGAATTGTAATCTGTATCGAAAAGAGACTTAATAGTTGCAAACCTCTATAAGTTAAAACAATGTGAGTGACAGAAACAAATATTATCAAAAACATAATACACTTGGACTTGTATGGAGCTTTATATTCGTAGGATATGAAAAGGAATTTATGAAGCCATCTTTACTTAGGCAGAAAATGGTGATGATTCCTAGTAGATAGAATTAATTGGATTAGGGATTCTGGTTGGATTTTCAGGTATTTCATTAAATACAATAAATAATTTCTATGTTTAGCATAGTTGTAAAATTATTCAGTGAGTACGAAAAGAACATAATAGGGGCATGTAGGCATGCACATAGGGACAGGACCAAAGGTTCGGTGGATGGGCCGTGCGCTATACGTAAAAGATGAGCAGGCGAAAGCAGTATCTGTCTATTTATTTCTTGCCCAATCTTTACTGTTTCTTTCCCATCACAACAATGCATATTCACCTTCGTGCGTGTATGTCAAAGACGCGTAAATGTACATTTAACACAATTCACCTAAGATCAGTTTGATACGGCTTTTGAACAATCAAAAACTGTTTATAAAATTTAAAAAAATAAATGCTTTTAAACATATTTGCATAATTTTCCAAAAAATGTTAGTGTCTGGCTAGAAAATTTTTCAGAAAAAACTGATTTAAGGTAACATTTTCAAGAAATTGTCTCACAAGAAGTATAGTCCTGTCCAATTGGCCCTTAGCGCAAAACGAACCCATGACAGACGAGGGTTTTTTTTTTTTTTTTTTTACCCTCCTTTTTAATTATGAAGTTTTTGGACAAGACTTGTATATTTGGCCATAAAGAATAATGGAAGTCCAGATTATAGACACTCACCATAGCCATTCAAGATGCTTTTCAAAATTACCCCTTTTCTTCAAGGAGTTCCTTTATGACATTTGCTTGTATCACATATCACATGTACTTTGCAGAGCCAAATAATTCTCAGATAAAAAAAGAAAGATACCGTATGTATGTGTTGTGACCTAATCTTACTACTCATAGTGAAATCAGAATATGAATGCTGATATTTCAAATCAACCACAGTTGTTTTTCTGTATATATTTTACAGTTGTCTATTTTGACATCTATAATTGCAGTCAAATTCTCTGTCCAGTTGGTTTTACAAATAACTTGAAAACCGAAACAAATAAACTGTTTATGGACAAGAGTTTACAGGAATAAATTGATTTCAGTGAACTACTTGTTCATCTACAAATAACAGAGGAGAGGATAAATGATATATCATAAAATACCTGTTAGGCCCATTCCGTCGACGAAAAAATAAAATTCAATTCCAAGATGTCCACTCCCAGCATGAGCCTACTCAAAACTGGGCCTTCGAACTAGCATTGTGTTGTTTACACCTTTACCCATGACATGTAGACTGGCGATAAACATTGAGTAGGCTCATGTCACGGCTAAAGGTGTAAACAACACAATGCTAGTTCGAATGCCCAGTTTTGAGTAGGCTCATGCTGGGAGTCGACCATCTTGGAATATAAATATTTTTTCGACGAAATGGGCCTAACAGATATTTTATGATATATAGAAATACCTAAGAATAATGTTATGCAGCAACAATGACAAGTGGACTAAACACCGCTAGTGCTAATTAATAATTATAGAGACTCATACAATTAAATCCGACAAAATTGAGATTTGCAACAAGTTCAATCTATAGTCATAAATTCATTGAATGTATTATAAATTAGAGCTACATCAACCTCAAAGCATAGAGCCTTTCATCAGTGTTTACATCACAGTGGTAACACATTCAAGTAAGAACTCAATTGTTCACAATATCTAGGCATGTTTGACAAGCTAGATTCGACATTATTAAAGAAGAAAGAAAGTTGATTCGACATTATTCGACGTTCAAGTAAGAACTCATCGTTCAGAACATCCAGACGTGCTCCTGCTCCTAGATTTCTTGATTCATATGTTTCCAGAATATCATGAAGCGGTGGACAGCTGCATAATAACGGGCACAATGTGTTACAATTCAATGACAAGGTAGGCAATAATGCGGTGCTGTTATTCAATTTTTCCAAATACACCCATGCTTTGGATTTAATAAGTGCCGAGGACATATAATTGAATTGACTCCTCAATGTATCCTGAAAGAAAAATAACAGATATTGCATTCTTAATCAATCCCATTATATAGCAAGTTTGGACCATGGTCATCATGCAAAGTGATACATGGGAATCAATTAAGTTACATTAATGAAACATTGAAGGTATTGTAATTACAGCTTCCAAAATTTGGACAAGGTTTTCAGCCCCAACAGGGCCAAGGAAGCAAGCATTTACTTAACTACAGGGTGTGTGCATACTGATATAGACTAGCATGAGATTAAAATGTAAAGCGTAATAATTTGCAAATGTAAAATACAATCGAAGTAAAGATTCTTCTTTGCCCTGTTATCTTCGAAAAATTTAGGCGACCAATCCTGTAGGACAATTCCATCATTAAGTTCTGTGCATGAGACTCTACGACAGTTAAGAAATTGCATAACACATGGTTGAATCAAGTTCTACAAGTTACAGCTGAAGAGGAAAATATATCAGTAGAATTTCTTTGCACAATTCAGATAAGCAGAAAGCCTCTTCACATCATTAAGGATCTCATTAGTTAAGCATCCTTAATTGATTTCAATCTGCCGAAAGTTTTAGCATTCTGATTTCTTCTCTTAATGGCTAATACTGCCAAACAATTACACACTTCAGAATGAAACCTTCTCTTCTCCAGCAAGCACGTAAGAATTGCAATCATACAACAACGTTTTAACTAGGTAAATCTGAAGCATTTACAGAGTTGGGATAACTGATACCCACGTTTGCCCAAGCAAACACATAATAGGCTTTAAAAGTGACTGCAAAGAAAGATATAATCAACTAAAATGTAAAATTAATTTTTTCTCCCCAATATGTCCATTCTTTAGTAAGTTAAGTTCTAGATTTGACATACTATTTTACGTCGAAGGAAGAATAAATATATTTGTGTTCAAAGGATTTTCATCACCCATAGTATACATAATATTCTACATTTACTTTTTCAGTTGGATTTGAAGGGATGATTTTTATCAGCTGACTTCAAACACAGTTTTTCATCAGCAAGTGAGCTACTTTGAGCTAGTTATCTATTAAACGACATAAGTTGGCTTGCAGTTTCTGATGCAATTGTATGACCAATCCTACCTGGCATACCTCTGTGTATATAAATCATTGTTAATGGAAAATTGGACTCGTAAATGGTAGATTCTCTATTAAAAGTGCATCGGCACTCTGTACAGTATTAGCTCACAAATGCAACAAACTTATTGGTAAATAAATAACCTAGCAACCTGTACCGCAAATACAAACCCATATAAAAAGAAAGAACTCCCAGGAGAGTTTATCAGATCAGATCCTGCAAATTGGCAGATCATAAAAATTGGAAGACTCTTGCGGCAATCATTAAATTATACACACGATCATCAATATGACACATATTATGTGTCTACACGAGAGATGTTCAAAAGTCCCTTATATCAGCACAATAGAGATTTCTCAGGCTCATCTGAACGGGCAATATTCCCATACTTCGGGTGATGTCTTAGCCAACAGCACAAATACTTTAATGAAGATGCTTGTTCCATTTCTGAGTTCACAAAAAATTAATGTTCATTTCCTCACTTTATTTATACTTAAGAAGAACTATAGAATGGTAAATTCTGGGGAAGTTCAAAATAAACTGGAAAAAGCATCATTTATACACAAAAGGAGAGAGGGAAGTCCAAATACATTAATGATATTTTATATACATATATGTAGATAAACAAACATACATAATGATACTGCTACTGTGCTACAAGCCTGAAGGTATTATAGAAAGTCCGGTGAAGTTTACAATTTGTTATGTTTCAATGAATGTCAATGAAGTAACTACTGACCATTAGTATGAACTGCACCAAGATCAAGAAGTCCTTCCAAGTTTGTGTGATCAACCTCCTGCACATAGGTCGTGGCTGCAATAGCCTGTGCAAAGTGCAGATTTTCCACGAGTGACCCAACTCCAAAGTCAGTAAAAAAGCTAAAGAACTTCCTTTGAAATGAAATTTCAGCAATACCTCCACTCAAGTTCCTTTCTGTAAGAATTTTATGTAGTCATAGGTCTAGGGATTATACCTAAAAAAATTAGGTGTTAAAGAGGCAATAAAAGTTCTCTTACAGAAAGAAAAATCAATGGGTCACTGCAAATCCATAAAGGCCAAGTTGGTAAGCAGGGACTTCAAATGAATGAGCTTCAAAGGATGCAAGTAAGGTATATGAATGAACAATCTTAACCTGTTGATTATCATCATTCTGGCCACGCCACGTAACCTCCAACGAGTTTGCAAGGTTCTTCAGAACCTCAGCCACCAAAGCAGGAACTGCTTCACTTAAAGAATAAAGCTGCTTGGCCAGGCCACAAGGGCTCTGGCCATCCAGGCGCCACATGGAGGCCCCCTATTGGTGGGTGGTCTGTATGCCGTGGTAGCAACTCTCTCACTTAAAAGCCCCTTTGAAACATTTCCTGAAATTCCTTCAGAGGATTAGGATGGTCAACCCAAGAATTCAGATTAGAGAACACTTATAACCTCAATATGGGCTTTAGTCCCATCTCCTCAATATACTCAGGGCCCTTTCTTTGTCAAGGCTTTGGTTAGTGGATTTGCAAGATTCTAACAAAACTTCACATTATTGATGCCAATTGGAAAATCGTTGGAGATTTCTTTCATTGGGGGTGGTTCTATTTGTTGGAAATCAAAAAAGACCATAACTCAGCATGGAAGTAGAACTTATTGCTTTAGCTTCAACAAGCGAGGAAACAAAATTGCTTATTATATAAAATTCCGACGTGAGGAAAATCCATTAGTCGTATATTTATTCGTTCTGATAATACTCTTGCAATTGATATTATTAACCTTTTTCATTATAGCGGTAAGTCAATATCTATAAGAAGCTGGTTACTTGTTTGCTTCTTATTCTTGTTGCAAGTAGTCTTTGTAAATGCAATTTTTCCGACAATATCTTCGATGTTAGAAATCCTTGATTACCAGTGCAACACCTTTCTTCTTGAATTATTTCTCCCAGATTCAAAACTGTAAACTGTAATATAGTTCAAATTAATTTGCCGTAAAGGACAAACTCAGAGCTCAACTAAAATGAAAACATTCCTTGAGTCAATATACTCTAAATTTTAAGGCGTAAAAATATACAAGTTGCAGTATATGAAAACTAACAAAAGAGCTTCTATTTAAAGTTGATTGAGAATTTGTAAGAATTATTCCCAATAATTTTTATAGTCCCATATTCATATGCTCACCATTAACAATCCATGTATCCATCGTCCCATATTCTCCAAAATAACTATCCATTTGTCCTATTTTCTCCACAGCAATTATCCATAATCCTATGATCTCCAACCAACATTTCGTTGTTTAACAATCAATATATTTTCTTTATACAATTTAATACTAAAATGTACAACAAACAAAAACTTTGTGCTTAATTGAATATAGAATATAAGTCTTTTTCTCTTCAATGCCAGAAAAATTACTAGACTTACGGATCTTATGCATTTGCACAATTATCAGCAGAAGTGTAGCCATATCTCCTTCAGTAATTTAATGCTCAAGTCCTCTGCGCAGTCATTGACATGCAACTTGGATAATTCATCGAGCCACTTATCATCCGCCTATCCGTAATGCAGAAAACTTATTCACCGATCCATGAGGTCCATAAGAAAGCTTAAAATGATGAAGCAAGCATAAGAAAAAACAACCATGAACTACAGCCACTCGTTTGCAAGAATTATAGACTCAAAGAAAAAATCTCGCGATACTAAAATTGAGGAAATAAGCGTGCAACCCCGGTTTTCGAGGAGGATCCAATAAGGGCGTTCCAGGAGGAGGAGGAGGAAGAGGAAGAAGAAGACCCAGGCAAAACAAAGGCGGCGATACCAGTGAACAGCTCCGGCGTCGTGATGGTTTCACATTTTACCGCCGCTCTTCTTTATATCCGCTCGTCCTTCAATTTATAGGAATTGCGTTGAGGAAAGTCACTTGGGCAGAAGTTGCAAGCATTTAGCATTCTCATCGATTAATTAAAATTTAAAAAAATCGTTTTCATTTAGGGAAATTAGACTCTTTGTTAAAACACCCTATCAAACATTGTAGTTGAAAAAATAATCTTTTATCAGTGTTATTTGATGAAATTGCCTCAATTTAAAAATATAATAAATAAACATTATCAAATGTCTAAAATACCTTATAATGGAAAAGATCAAAACACCATTTCAATCCAACTAAATTCCTCGATTCATCTCCAATCGTATCAACGTGATCTCAATCTCCCTATACTCGCTACCTAAAATCTTGTTATTCATTATTTTCCTCACATATCTTCTCCAACATTTTGAGTATTTGAACAAGAATTTTGATTTCTATATTATCTACATTGAAATTTCTATTATATTTAAAGAAAAAAATAAAGGTATATTTGTAAATCTCATGTACATTGGTCCTTTTATTGTTGAATATAGTATGAAATGATATTTTGACTGATTTTTTTCATAGTTGGTGTATTTTTGTACTATCCGCAACTATTGAACGATCTGTAGTATAAAACGGCACTCCAACCGTTTTACCAGTGTAGAACGACACTACAGTTGTTATCTTTCATGTAAAATGAGTACAAACATGATTTGTTATGGTCTATCCATTCTTAATAATACATTACAGTAATGTTGTTTTTGTATTACACTAAAATATCATTGGTGTTGTAACGACACTTATGCCATTTTCAGAACAGTAACGACAGCCGTGTCGTTTTCTTTTTTCATGTCGATTAAGTAATGAGCATATCTCCCGAATGTTGTAAGCAACATGTCCATCCTACAAGTTAAATGAGTTCATCTTATCGATTATCGCGACTCGGAAGGGTCGTGACACTTTATAATCGTGTTTAGAGACAGAACGGCACAAGAGCACTTGTGTCGTTCTGTTGATTTCTCCAATATTTTGCTACTTTTCCAGCGGAACGACCTCAAGCATTGGACCCCCTAACTTAAGAAGGTCGAAAATGTTGATTATGTGACAACTAACGGAAGAATTGATAGAGAATATATGGTATCAAACGGTGAAATAACAAGTCTTGATCTAAATTCGTTTGAAAGTATAAGTAATGAGCATATCTCTCGAATNTCTTTACCAACCAAGAATTATGAAGTGGTCAAATACATCAACAAATGATATTTTTCCTTTAAGGAGAGGAATTTCAGTTAAAGAAAGTCGTACCTTTGATTTGGATTTGCTTCTACCGTCGTAGAGAATTCCAGTTGAAGAAGATGAAAAGAGAAAGAATGAAAACGTTAATATTTGAAATTGGGAAAATAGTTTTACTTAAGAAATTAGTGAAATGAGGTAAAATTAGGTGATTTTGAGTTAAAAATTGAATGGCAATTTTGTCTTTTTAACATTTGTTCTAAATTCATATAAGTAATAGATATATTAAAAGTTAAAACATTTGAAATTTGATCAATTACAAATTTAGTACCCGATAAATTATATCTGAGGTCCATGACGTATGCTAAAAGAAATAACATAAGTAATTCTTCCCAATATTTTCTAAATTTTAATTCCATGGAATATATAACAGCATAAAAATTGAGATCATTTTGAAATCTCTTAAAAGCTCTTACAATTATATATAGATGTTCAAAAACCATACAACTAGTGGGATAATAAACACCAGACAATATATTTGTAGACTCATAAAAACTTGCCAAAAAAATTTTAATTTAAAAACTACATTCCAATCGGATTCATTCAAAATAGTATTGTTTTCGTCTCTAACATGTCTATTGTTATAAAATTCAGTAATAAACGCTTTAAAACCTTCACATGATTTTAATAATAAGTAAGTTGAGTTCCATCTATGGCCTACGTCAATAATAAAGATTTTTGTATGCGTCTTCATACCTTCCTCATAAAATTTCTCAAACGCTTGTTTTCTACTATATGTAATCGTGATATATATAAGTGCATTCCTAATTCGGTTAATTTCATCATTAATATGTTTTAAATCGTCTTGTACTATTAAATTAAAAATATGGCACACACATCGAATATGAAATAAATAACCAATGAAATCAGGTTGAAGTACTATATGCAATTTATCGATAACAACCTTATTTACAGTAGCATTTTCGATCGTAAAAAAATGAATTTTACTCTCGCATTTATATTCTCTAATTATTAACATAATAGCATTAAATATAGTTTGAGCATTATGCGGGTACTCAACGATTTTAAAAGCAATAATTTTTTTATGCATGACCCAAAGTGAGTCTATATAGTGTACGGTTGCAGCTTATAACCTTTCTTATTAATCACTTCCCACATATCTGAAGTTAAAGATATTACACCCCCATATTTTTCTAAATCCGCAATCAATAGTTTTTTTGAATTAAGAAAATATTCAATTGTATCAGATCGAATAGTATTTCGATTTATCCTAACGTACCCCGATTGAAGATATTGTCGAACGTAGTTTACGAAATGTTGGTTGTCCGCTATTGTTAGTGGCAACTCCGCCGCGGCAACGAACTTCACCATTCCCGTTCGAGCTTCTTTCTCCGAATACATCCACGTAGAAAGTGGCGCAGTAGTAGCACCGGCGCTTGGAGTACCAAACTGTAGTTGCGTTTGACCAACTGGAAGAAACCCATGTTTGGTCGCACAGTTTTTGTAGTGACGGTTGAGGTGGGTAGTTAGTTCCAATACTTTTTTGTCATGCCAGTCGTTATTGGCAATATTTACATACTGTTTTGATTTCTGGAAGTCCATCGACCACACGACCAGTGTAAACCAATTTGAAATTGTCTCAGCATTTTGCCAGCTTCTTCCCCTTTCTCTTCCCTCTTGCATCAAGAATATTTAATGTAGGTACTTCATTTTGTTCCAAATCAATTGAACACTAAGATCAACATCAACATAATCCAAATCAATTAGATGACTACCTTCACGAATGTCGAAATCTTGAATATTTTCTGGAATTGATAATTCATTGAAACCGACGAATTCATTCCCAATTTGATTTTGGGCAAGTGTTTTACCTTCTATACCGAACAAGTTTTCAAAAAATACTTGTGCATCCATTTGCTAATAATATAAATTGAATGTTGAAGATTTGAAGTAGAATGTAAAAAATAGAAATGTAGAATTGAAAAATGAATGAAGATTATGTAGTAGTGTATAAAATGAATTGTAAAAGTAAAATCAAGATAATAATGTAAAAATAATGAAGATGAAGATGATAATAGAATGAAATGAATGAATGATATTGTTGAATGTTGATAATTTGTAAATTGTAGAGAGTAGAGTAGAGAATGAGAGGATTGGTAGGAAAAAATGTTGATTAGGGAGTGGGTATTTCTAGAGAAATTTTTTTTTATTTTTTAAAAACAGCTCGGCTCGTGGGCTCGTCTAAGGCTCGACGAGCCGCTCGGCTAGTCTAGCGAACAGAGCAGGCTTGGCTAGTCTAGCGAGCCAGCCCGCTCGGGTTCGTCAAAGCGGCTCGTTGGTTGTTACAGTACGAGCTGAGCGACCAAGCCGAAGAGACGCTCGCTCGATTGCCACCACTATGAAAAATACACTACTTTACTGATTTTCATAACGACATTGAAGTAGTTATAAACCAATAAAACGACATAGAAGTTGTTATGTCAAAAAACTTGCACAGTGCAGAGGTGCCATTTTCTCTCGGGTGGTAAACAAGTCAAAAGTGCACGCACCAACCAAATTTTCTTTTGATTAATATTTTGATCCCCAAACTTTTCTCCTTCGTTCAATAGAGATCTTTTCTCATGAAATTTTCAAAAAAAAAAAAAATGACGACAAATTATGAGTATCAAACTCACGAAATAACATAACGACATTTGTATTATTTCAGTAAAAATTGTCTTATTGGTCTATAACGACTTCAATATCGTTATGAAAATTGGTAAAGCAGTGTGTTTTTCGTATTGGAACGATATCGCTTTCGTTTTATGTTTCAGAAACATTTTCAGTATCGCTATGTTAAATCAATGCAATTTTCATATTGGAACAATATTAATATCGTTTTGTGTCTCATGAATAATTTCAAAGTCGTTATATGAATTAATGTAGTTTCTGTATTGGAACGACATCAACATCATTTTGTGTATTAGGAATGAAGTCTATGTCGTTACCTGAAACAATAGTTATATTTTGTCATAAGGACATAAATTTCATTTTATTTGTTTGGAACGATATTAGTATTCTGGACATGTATGTAATTTGAATTTGAAAGTTTCAAAAACTTGAAAATATGCAAACTTCAATTCAACTACCCTAAACAAATAAAATAAAGTAACTATAAAACATCATCAAACATCAAACGAATTAAAAAATAATAATCTAAGGCTCAAAATCCCATGCCAACACTCTACAGCCAAATTTTTCTGCCACATCAGTACACAATCCAAGCAAATTACATTTACATCCATTTTCGCTTGCATAAATTCTATGTACTTCAAAGTGAATATCTCGTAGTCATATCTACAAAATCGTTGTACAATTTCGTTAATTCTCAACACTAAAATAATACAGTACCTAACAAATATAATATTAGTCAACCTTATCCATTTCTTTGTCGAGGAACATCTTTCACCTACACAAATTTGAACTTCTCCGCGATATATTTGTCATTACTAGTGACATGCAATTTTATCAACAAAGAAATAACCTTGTGTAGAGGTAGAATCTTAGGCGGTATATAGTGTAAAATTAAGAATGGTGTTCCATGCATTACTTTATCAAATAGTTTTTTTATTGTTCCACGTGAGCACTAGATTTCATTTCATGTTAATTAATACAGAGATAGAGTAGGATTATACCATACAATGCACTTGTGAAAATCGTTCTCTTACAGTGTATATGAAATAAGTTCGAAAATTATCTGAATTTATGAAGTGCCAAATAGGTCACATGAATTCGTTTTTAGAGTAGGTCACATGAATTCGTTTTTACCATCACACTCTATTCAGTGCTAGGTTTCAAAAAGATTTAGAACATTTAGATACTTTACACTTACTTCATTTTTAGTTGTTTGCATTAAAACTATCTAAAGAAAATATAAAAAAAACTATATCTTTGACAATTACTACATTTGGATTCAGGTACAAAATTTTATTTCGTCACCCCGTTTGATTATCAAAGGTAAAATTCACAATGATTTACCTTGATGAACTTGTGTTGAGTTCTTTTCGAAGTCTTTTATTTGAACTCGTAGTTGTCATTACTTGTATGAACAAGGAGTTAAAAAACTTGTTTATCTTTCAAAAAGAAACTACAATTTAAGTATAGAAATCACTTGAGGAGACTAACCCGAAGAACAAAATTCTTATAGATTGTTTCTAAATCTATTTCTTCCTCGTGCTGTTGGTCACATCTTAAAAGACAACCAATATAGGAAAACACGAGTCTTAAAAAATTGCTCTAAACATCATCGTGTATGATACATATAGTGCAATTAAAACCTTACTCATAGTGTTGTCCAGTCCTCTTCATTAACATGCTTTGAGACCCTTAAAAATAATACTTACCATACAAAAAAGGTAAGGTTTAAATTCGTCAGCTAAATGAGTCCTTCTCCAATTCTCAATTTTGTTCATAGCTAACTATTGAAAGATCTAAACAAACATGAGGCATCCAAATGTCATAGAAGGGAAAAGCTAAATTGTGGCAACATCTTGTGCCCATTTATAGTTACTAGACATGTTTTATTATATTTTAATAACTCGTTTTTATCTGCTATTCAAACGTACTAATTACAAATATTATGATAATTAATTCCCATAATCACTATGAATTTTTAAATATAAATAAATTATTTAAATTTATTATCATTACATCTCACACTTCAGATCATAAATTAAAGCTAATTAATAAATATTAAAAACAAAAATAAAAATGTTGTAAGCAAAAAAATCAAAATTTCAAATTGAAGTAGAAAATTATAAATCAGTTCAAATAATAATAAAAAAAAAAAACTAGAAAATAAATCGAGGTATTAAAACTCACCAATGGGTTGGCAGAACCAGTAGCGATCATTGTGGCAATAGTGGTTGGAGACAGTAAAATCTACTAACTTCGGGCCTCGATTTTTTCGTAAAATTCATCGACTTTGCCCTTATCATCTTCCATGACTGCAGAAGTGTTCGTAGAATATCTGTTTTTTTAATAATGACAATAATAATAATAATAATAATAATAATAATAATAATAATAATAATAATAATAGATATGAATCCAAAAATTCTATCATTTTAATTATTTCATTTAGAGTTTTTTGGGTATCAATGGAAAATGGGGTACAAGGTGAGTAAGAATTTAGGCTTTGTTTGTTGAAAAGGTAATAGAGCTAGAGAAGAGGGCTTTCCAATTTGGGGATAAATGATTTTTGACGTGAATAAATCTTCAATTCCATATTTAGTTTGGTTTTACAAAGGAAGGGTAAAGTGGTCTTTTTACACTTTTAAATGATTAAATTTTATTTTATTTTTGATTACCTGATCAAAGGCTTGTTAATAGATTTTCTTAGAAATTGTCGAATTTTATCTCTCCCACAAGTAGAGGATCAAATCAAAGACATCAAAGTTAAATTTTGAGTGTTTTGTTTTCTTTTAATCTTCCTTTTCTTAAATAAGTTTAAGTTCAGCAACAAGAAAAAATATGAAAATTTCTTTCACTTTAGAACCTACAAGGATTAATGTAACACGTTCCCCGCAAGAGGACAAACTTTTCAATGATATTATGTGAAGGTAGGTGATTTTTATATAATTCCAATTATTAATCAACTTAATCCATTGTCATAAAAAGTTGTCGTCTAATCACATTTTACGTTTTTTAAAATCTAGTTTGACTAGGTCAATTTAGACCCATAAAAGTTCGAAACTTAAGCTTATCATCTAACCATGATTTACGTTTTTATTAGAATATTGACTTAAAATCCACATGTTCGAATTAGTATCAAAGCAAAATTTGGCCATAGAATCTACACACCTGACCAACCAACCCAGACGAGGGCTGGTCGAGCTCGACAACCCTTACCCTCTCTCCTTCTTCCTCCCTCTTAACGTCTCTTTCCACTTATGGACATCTCACACAGCTGCTTGTCGACCATAATTATCAAGTTGTTTGCATTGGCAAGATCATTAGACTTAATTACTCCATCGCAAAGACGAATTTAAGATCGAACTATAAGTCAGACTAATATGTAGAAAAAAAATTTACACAAAAAAAAATTATACACTAAAAAGAAAATTAACAGGTCGTGGATTGGATCGGGCTACAGCCTGCCCAGTCCCCCTGTTCCATTGCTAATTAGTAAAAAACCCAAACTTTCCCATCAGGCCACGAAAGTTGGCTTGGCTCGTCTTGGTTATACTTGGCTTGACCTCTTCCCAATGACAACCCTGAGCGGTCCCTTCCAAAACGAACTCCACATTACATTTGGCTACTTGTTTCCTAAATGTTCAAGATCTTGCAACATGTGTCCCTCCACTCTCTGTAGATCTTTCGATATTTATCCTTGGTAGATGCCTATATAAAATCTTCATTATAAAGGTAAATTTCGATGACATATATATATATATATANATTTGGTGTTGCCAAAATTCAAACCATCGATTTTAAAAATAGTTTTTGAAATTGATAAATATATTTTTATCAAATATGAATTGTCAACCAAGTTTGTCAAATAAAATTTTACAAGTAACATGATTGAATATTGGTGGCTACATGAACAAATCTTGACCTCATTAAAAAAAAAAGTTCAATCATTAGAAAAAGTAATTTAACCATACAACATGATTATGGGATAATGTTTTGGGAAAATTGTAGATGTTGTTTCAAACTTACAAAAAGTGAAAATAGGTCCAGATCATATTCTTGCCACAAGGGATGAACAAGATGACCAAACCAGACCACACCAAACTAGAACCAAATCAAGTCGAACGGTTCGATTCAGTTCTAAAAAAAATTAATGATTTTGATTCTAAGAATCGAGAACCATTTGGTTCTAGTTCTGATTCTTAAATCAAGAACCAAAATCGGGAATCGAACTCAGTTTTTTTCACGTCAAAAAATTTATCTTTAAAAATTACAAATGTGAAATGGACAAACAAAAAGGTCATTTACCACTACATTTTTTCTTATCACTTATCAAGCAAAGCAGCCAAGTCCTAAATCTAAATTCTAATTTATTTCTCTCCTTGTCAATTTTAGACACAAACTTGCACTCTATTACATCTGTTGAATGTCGATGTTTATTTATTTTTATTTAAGTATATATTACTAATTTATGGATATAGTGATAGATTTTAATTTGCATTTATCATTTGAAAAATTATGTAATAGAACCAAAACCAAACCAGTACCGAATAGTTCGGTTCCAATATGGGTCCTTTTTTTTAAATGTTCAATTATCAAAAAAATCATTGATTTATGATTCGATTTGATTTAATTCTTTCGGAACTAGAATCAGATGAAACCATTTCCACCTCTGCTGTTACATTCATCCCAAATGTTTGATCAAATATGCAAGATAAGAACCTCTAGACGGCAACCGTTTAAAATTTCGTCTGTAGCTCGCATGAAATGCACTTGTCCACATTTTAGAAGGGAGGTGTGTACACCTTTGTCCCACTTAAAAAAAGATTAACGAATTGAACTAGATCTATGATTTTATTATAGCATAATTATTACTACTTATTAAGTCGACACGATAAAAATAAAACTATTCATTAATTACAAAAGGAATTGAAGATGTTATGTACATTTTCTTTTATTAATAGTTTTTATGAGTGTTATAACATAATTATTGAACTTAATAAATTCAAATTATTACAATCTAAGGCTTCTCTAAGATTTTGCGGTAGCAAGCCATTTTTAAGCGGTCACAATCGTATGATTGACTTGTTTTGAGATAGTGTCGTTGACATGAGATGACACATGGGGATTATCTCAAAGACTCTCGGCTACGTTTACGTGGCATACTAAATCATTATACGAGATAGATATCTAAAAGTAAGCGTATAAATTGTAATGCTTTTATCGTGTACTTTTATAGATAACAATCATAATCTGTTGTGTGAGTAAACGTGTCGTAAAACTACACACATATTACGTTACAAGTCCTTTGCCCAATGTCAAATTATTTATCAGAAATTACTTCATTGCAATAATTTTACTATCTTGTTCAACCAGTAACGTTTCTGTATTTTAAATTCTTAATCACCTTTCCAGTCAAACATTTAATTATCCACAAGAAAGTCAACACGACGAAATTGCCTTTTACACTTATAGAAAAATAATTAAACTGTGTGTGAAAGGCTGAAAGCTTCTCCTCTGGTCTTGTATATTTTCATTATTTACAAAATCAGATTTACTTAATAACCGCTAAAACATTTTATAAAAGGGAAATCGAGTGTTATTTCTATTCGAGTTTTTCTTTGAAAAAAGACTGTTCTTGTTAAGAAGAAATTAATCTGAAAGGGTCAGAAAAAGGTCAATTCTTGATAGCTCTGTGTTTTCTTCAGGTACTAAAACTCGCCTGCCTTGAATCTTTTTGGTTGTTCATTTGCCAATGATTGAATTTGAACTTGGGTTTTTGTTATTTCTCTTTCTGTCTTCTTGTTTGCTATATATGTTACGTGAGAAATTTATATTTTCTGGAGATTATCAATGGTTTTTTTCCCCTCCCAATTTGAGTTCACCTCCTCTTGTTATACTCATGATACAGTCTACATGTGTGTATCTATCTATCTATATCTGTGTGCGTAAATATGTGTGGTGTTGGTTTTCTCAATCTGTATGGGTTTTAGAATTTAATGAATAGTTGATAATCTTCTACCTTGTTTAGCTTGGCCATGCAAAAAGGTTTTTGATGTGAGTAAATTTTTAAGAATGGGAATTTCTGATTGAGTGACTGATTGCTTTCTGCGTCTTCACTGGTTGATGTGATGATTTTTGATTGAATTTAAATACTTAGATTTTAATTCTTGATGGATTTCGAAAAAATTATTGTATCATTAATTGTTTGTAAATAATGTGTGATGTATCCATGGCCGTTCACCGGTTTGATGAGCGGTTTTCTTGACGAAATTTTAACTTTTCCGGCCGGAAGAGGGAAAATATGAACAACTGTGGGAATTTGTGGGAAAGTAAATGCTATTGTATTTTTGCTTTGTGTTTGAGTTATCTTTATGTAATCTCGTGAACTTGTACAGTAAAGATTCGATTCAATGGCTTGCTTATTGAATCTAAAGGATAGTAACTAGGTGTAAATGGGAATGGGAGAAAGAGAGAAGATAACCTCATACGTTTTATCCTTTTGGTTACGTTGAAAACGATAAAAAATCTAATCATTAACGGGTTTGATAGGCGTTGGGTGCATTTATGCTATGAGTTTTAATTCCATATCTGTGAAAATTAATGAGATTAAGGAAACTTCCACCAGTACCAAAGTTAACCGCATTTATTGTTGGTGATTTTTCTTGTTTATGTCGATATTGATTTCAATTTGAATTGTTATGGTTCTGTTGATTCAGGTTCACGGATTATGTATTCAACTCTTAATCTTGTATTCGATCTGATTTCAAGTTGATAGCATTTACGGAGGCTGACAATTCTCATGGGGGAGTTTGATGACTACGTGGCTATCATGGGAGATTGGACTTCCCCAATCACTAGTCCAAAAACATTTTTCACATCAATGTATAACGTTGACCCTTTGGCAATATCAACTACTGAGTCTGATAGTGATAATAGAAGTCAGACCACTTTTACGGGGCCTGAAATGCAGGTGGCATCAAGAAATACCGATGTACAGGATAAGACACTAAATAGTGTAGTGGGTGATGAAACGAGCAAGTCAAATGCACCATCTGAGCCAAAAATGAGCTCTCAAGGAAGTCTTATGGAGAGGATGATAGCTAGAGCTGGTTTCATTGCCCCAAGGTTGAATACAGAAAACATCAGATCGGCTGATCTTTCTCAGAATCCAGAAGTTCAGTCTCCTTATCTGACGATTCCTCCGGGTCTTAGCCCTGCAGCTCTGCTAGATTCTCCTCTTTTCGTCTCTAATTCACAGGTAAGCTTGGAAATTATTAAGCTCTTTTTAACTCTTGATGGTTTGTTTGGTAGGGGTAGACTTTATCCTGTTAGACTGTGTTAGAGAAGAAAAATAAGTAAACATATATCATAACAGATTTTCCCTTTCTATTTCCTATGGTCTGATCAAAAACAACTCTTCAATAAGGTCAGGGATGAATCGAAAAAGAAATCTTTATTGGTTCTACCTCCTATTCTTTATGAAGAAAATGAATTTTTCTCTTGAAGGATCAGAAAAAATGGGGTCCAGGTCTCCTGCAGGAATGATTTGGAAGATCAAAAACCAAAAATTGTGGAATTTGCTAGCAACAACGTAATGGAGGCAGTCAATCGATAAATCTGATTCAAATCTAATATGGTACCTATGGGTACATAAGAAATGTACAAAGCAAGCGTCATTTTAGAATATCAAGATACAGTGATTTTGGTGTGTGAGGACACATAATATGGGTTGCAACCTATCAAAAATGTACATTGAGGAGAATTCAGAGCCTATCTTATATGATAGCTTAGATATTTACCTTTCTGATAATTGAACCATGCTTGGTTTTTAACTCGTGTTTTCCAGTATGCACATAAAATGGTGGTGATCCTCAGGGGAAAGAAAATTTTGTTGTGCTTTTGTGCAGATTCTTCCATCTCCTACAACTGGAAAATTCTCTCTCTCCCCAAGTGGAGAAAATCAGAACTCGGCATTGATGGCTGACAATCATTACAAGTGCAAGGAGAATATTTCTGAAGATGCCAATGCCTCATCATTTGCATACCAACCTGTTACAGGATCTGGTTCAGCTCTTGATTATGGTGCAGCTACAAAAGTAATTTTAATCTCTCTCTCTCTCTCTCTCTCTCTCTCTCTCTCTGTGTATGTGAGATGTGTCAGGCATGGCATTTATTTATTTGTGATCGATTGAAACTTTGTATCTGCATAAAGTTGGCCTGTAAGTTATTTGAGTTTCTATATACCAGAATCTCTGCAAGTAAATTTCACTAATTCATATTGCTTTCATTTGAACAGGCAAGTCCATATCAACAACCATTTCCTAGTAATGATGTTTCAGCTCATTCCATAAACTCGCTTCAGCCGGAAAGTATGGAACCTCAGAATGTCCACTCTGGAAGCAATAGTACATTTTCTCCGCAGATAAATTTCTCTAAATTATCTGCTAAGAACATAGACAGCAATCTCTCATCAGATCCAAGGACTTGCAATACTGTTGGCTTTGCAGAGCATTCTCCGCCTATCGATGTACCACAGGAGGCGAATGCAGATCAAAGAAGCAGTGACCCTGCTGAAGATGGTTATAATTGGAGGAAATATGGGCAGAAACAAGTAAAAAGTGGCGAGTATCCTCGAACTTATTATAAGTGCACTCATTTGAATTGTTCTGTCAAGAAGAAAGTGGAGCGGTCTCACGAGGGTAACATTTCAGGGATAATCTACAAGGGAGCTCACAACCACCCAAAACCTCCATCAAATATCAAATCAACACTTGGGTCCTCCAGTGCAATTGCCGACATGCAACCCGATACAACTGAGTCACCCATGACTGCTGCTGATGGTGATCAAATTTTGTTGAACATGCTAAAATCAGGAGCCCCTGATTGGAGCCAGGACAATCTTGAGCCGAAATTATCAGCATCAGTGAGCAATGAATGCAGCAATGGAGATCTCTCTTTGCACGCTCACAGTGGAACCCAGATTGAGTCGGGTGAGGGTGTGGATGGGTCTTCTACTTTCTCAAATAATGAAACTCATGACAGTGTGTCATTAGGCAATGATGTTGAAGGAGATGAATTAGAATCAAAGAGAAGGTAATTTTTCTTGTTGAAACAATGCATTAGGAATTGATACAAAGATGCTTCCATAAATTTGTGACATTCTTGTTATTCCAGGAGAATTAAGACTTCAGAAATGAGTGGGGCAACCATTGGCATCAGGGAGCCTAAAGTTGTGGTGCAAACAATCAGCGAGGTGGACATCCTTGACGATGGGTATCGTTGGCGCAAATATGGACAGAAAGTTGTGAAAGGAAATCCAAATCCAAGGTTAGTCACATTATTACTAGTTTAAAAAATGATTCTGACAGGAATTTACAATACGTCAATGTCGTCAAGTTGGTTTTGGATCTCTGATGCAGGAGTTACTACAAATGCACAAGTCCAGGCTGCAAAGTAAAGAAGCACGTTGAGAGGGCTTCACATGACCTAATGTCCGTGATAACCACATACGAGGGAAAGCACAACCATGTTGTTCCCGTAGCTCGCAACAGCAGTCATTTTAATTTTGGGACCCTAACTACTAGTGCTGCTCCAAGTCTTTTTCAGAGGGCCGAGGCTTCTCAACTTCACAACAGCATGGCACACTTCGAAAGGCCTTCTTCACTTGGGTTATTTGGTCTTCCAGGGAAATCAGAACTTTGGACAACTCCTGGTTTTGGTTTTGGAATGAATCGGCCAAACCTAGTCAATCTGCCAATGGCTGGATTGGTACCTGGCCAGGGCAAGTTGCCTGTTCGTCCATATTTTGGACAATTGCACCCAATGAATGATGCTGCTTTCATGCTGCCAAAAGGAGAACTAAAACCGGGGTATGTGCCTGATTCTAGTTCAGACGCCTCTAATATATCATCGGTTTATCGTCAGAATATGAATCGATGGCTGCGTGGACCAAATATATAACTTTTTAAAGTATTTGTCTCTAAGGTAGAGTAGAGATACTGATTTATATCTTAACAGGTATTTTAGTGGGGCATCTTGTTGTTCACTCATAATTATAATTTTTATAAAGAACCACAGAATTTAGTTTTATTGGATTTCATCTGAGTTCGTTCCTCCGGGACTAAGTAGAATAAGTTACCCTGGAGCAGAATTTCACCTGTTCCTTTTCTCTTAGTACATTGCCAAAAAACCTTGGTGGCTTTCTGGGATATCTTCACAGATGAAAGTTTTTGCAGATATGATTCTTGTTCAGTAATTGTAAATCACTTCATTCTCAAGAATACAGAAGCTAGTACACCAAAACTTGAAAAATTTATACTCGATAAATTGATAACCTCATAAAATAATATTTTTTGTCAATCCTGATTTGGAGTCAATGTGTAATAATTTGATAAGTTTGTAATATAATACATTATAGAAAAAATCTTTGTAGACCTATATACTCTATAATTTTATATGAGTAAAGATATTTGTATATAATTTAATGTATCGAATTGTTTACCCCCTTTCACATGTACGTGTGTCCCACGTGAATAAAAAAATCCCAAGATGTGGTCTCCATCCCCCTATTGTGAGTAGTCGGTAAAGGATTAGGTAAAAAAACTTGATACATGTAGCATGGTCCAATTTTATATACAATTAAATTCACATGACATTTTCAGGAAGTCCCAGTAAAATGTGTGTGTCTATATATACATATATATATATATATATATATATAATGTTGTTTAATTAAATATGTACAAACAGAATAATGTAGCAATTTGAGGACAATTTAACTTTTGAAACAGTAGATTCATAAATATTGTTTATATAAAATATATAAGAAAACAGTTATTTCGTCCTTGTTTGAGCTACATTAAAATTTTCATTTTAATTATTCTACTTATTTTTAACCACACATTTTTCAATAAAATAATATTTTCTATCACATCAATAAATTTTCCTTCTTTTTCAACCACATTCTCCATCAATCTACTATTTTATAATACATTCTTCCAAAATAATGTAGTTCAAACACATTTTATAAAAACGAAATATTTGATTCCCGTAAATACAATAAAAAAATATTATAATATTCTTGCAATGTAATAGCATCTTTGGTATAATAGAGAATATATTTAAATTTAGAGAGAAATTTTATGCACTCTGGCATTGTTACTTGCTTTTCTAAAGAAATATTTATTGATTTCTATTAATATTTTATTGAACATATTATTTATATGTGAATGATCAATCAATTCAAATATAATTTGAATAATTTAAGAAGTCGAGTATAGAAATTTTTAGCTTAATAATACAATAATTATAAAATTAAAAATAGAGAGTGAATTTAACTTTCAAATTAAAATAGTCTCTCTTAAATCATATTTTTAAGCATCGACTCTTTGAAATTGAGCATCTTATATTTAAAAAGTCTTTTGAAAAATGCTCTAAGAGTAATCTTTTTCTAGGTCGTAGGCTATTGATTTTTTAAAATTTTATTATATAGCAATATAAAAAGGAAACTCAAACTTAACCTAAATTTGGTGTCTCCTCGATACGTTTTTCACAACTCAAACATATAATTCATTATTGACAAATAAGAACGTGTCAAGATAAAATGTGCAGATATCAAAAAATGTTTTAAATCTACTTATTTGTTAAGATTAGATGATGGGAACAATACATTTCTAAAGTATTTAGTTTATACCATTTCAAAAATACAAAAACAAGTTTCAAATTTCACAAATCATGTTTTTTAATTTTTTATTTATGAAATAATGAATTATTAAATCAATTTATTATTAAATATTTAATT
>CAIGRB010014897.1:94609-111260 GCA_903798255.1 Fraxinus quadrangulata
TTTTTTTTTTTTTTTGTCTATTTACATATTTCATTGTGAAAATTATTATTTTCATTTACTCTCTCAATTAAAAATTGTAAAATAATAAATATACTCTCTTATTTAAATAAAATAAAAAATAAATTACAATCATAATTTTAATTTTTTCAAAAAAATTACAAATAAACACAAATATATAATTAAAAATCAAAACAAAAAAATATAAAAACCCCTTCTTCTTCCTCCTTTCTTCGCCACCTCTTCCCACCACCACCACCAAATGTGGTACTGAACCATCCTCACCAAAAGTTACATGCTTTGGCTAAGTCCAAGTGAGAACTTCTTCCACCAAAATAACTTCCTCACGATTCCCAAAAAATGGTTCTTCCGCCACTGCAACCCGTCTCTACTGATGGTTCAAGAAACATATCTTTTTCAATAAAATAATTTCGTCGATAGACCAAGGCATTCTTGCGGAGGGGGTTTGTGTTTTTGGCTCTTGGTTTCACAAGAAAGTTTATCACTCTTGCAGGGTTGATACGAACCAAGGAACCCAAATGAATGAACCCATAAAATTGATAGGAATTGTGACAGGGTTGAAGCTCGATTTCAAGAAAGTAAAGGGAATTTTCTTGATTCTTCACCACCAAGAAATGATTTACTGTTAATTAGGTGTCGTTCTGCACCAAATAGATCTTGATCATTAGCAAGCCAGTTTTGGGGATGTTAATTTTCCTTTCAAATTTTGGTTTCATATCATTGTATTGTTGAGTTTGGGGTTGAGATTAAAGCTCAACCATAACATTTACTCACAATTTCACACCATTTTGAGTCATACAAGAAACCATCAGCACCGAAAGTTTCATCATCCAAGGCTCAATCATATCCTTCAAGAGCTTCCTAATTGAAGGGACCACTTCAATATAACACACCTCTTAAGCAATCAATGCAAACCGTGCAGCTCTAGCGATCAATTTCCCTAATGAGTGCTTCAATTATCGCAGAACATGATTCCTCCTTAATCCCTCTAATTGAATACCAACAACAATAGGGTCACTTTTCAAAACCAAAGAATCTCCAAGAACACCAACTAGCTCACCATCAATACTATTTAAAATCCTCCAAGACGATAATCGAACTGTCAGTACTCGAAAGGAGCTGAAGATGTAAAGAACGGGAGTTTTGGCCCTTTGAGGAGTGGATTTTTGCCTTTTGTTTATTGTATTTTTTGTTATAGTAATCGGAAAAACCGAACATCCTAAATTTGAATATTAATTAGGGAATATTGTACTGTTGGTTCTCACTCTATTGTCTTCGAAGTAAAAGTTTCGACGGCAGCAACGGTGGTGAAAAGGAGTGTTGGAGAAAGGAACAAGAAGATGAAGATGAAGTGGTTTTTGTTTTTTGAGTCTTTAATATGTAATTTGGATTATGGTTGCAATTAGTTCTTTATTTTTTTTCTTTTCTTTTCTTTTTGTTTTCATTTAAATACGATGATATAATTGTCATTTCACATCTTTTAATAGAGAAAGTGGATGGAAATGATGATTTCTGTAATGAAACGTATAATAGGGGTGAAAATGTAAAAATGAAAGGTATGGATTTTTTGTATAATGAACTTTAAACGGCATAACAATTTCAAAAAACTGATGTGATATTTTTCAAAAACGAATAAATCATGTTTCTTAAATGTACGTCATTTTTGAATTTTTTTAACACAATGTGCATTTAAGCTCCTTTCATTCTCATTTTTTTACTTATTTTCAGTCACACATTTTTCAATAAAATAATATTTTTTATTACATCAATAAATTTTCCTTCTTTTTAAATCACACATTCTCCATCAATCTATTATTTCAAAATACATTCTTCCAAAATAATGTGTCTCAAACACACCCTAAATGGAACAAAAATATGCTCCGAACTTGTTCATTTTTTCAACTTAAAAAAGAAAGAAGATGGTGGCATTGAGTGAGCTTGGAGATGGTAGAGAAGGTAAGAAAGGGCGAGGTGAGGATGTAATGGGGGACTTATATGAATTCGGATTTGGCAATAACGGTGGACCCTATTGTGCAAGGATGTTGAGCACAATGAGTTGTCTGTTTTGAAACATGCGAGGGATGGAGAGCTCTTGCAAGGTTGTGCGCGGGAGATTTTAATCCATCACTAGAAATTCTAATAAAGTTGGAGGCTCGGGTCGATCATATGCTAAAGTAGTGGAGTTTGGGGAAATCTAGGTGATTGTTTGTTTAATGGTCTGAGTTTCATTGTCCATTTACTCCATTCTCTAATATGGAATAATAAAAGATTGATAAAATATTCAAGTCTACTTGGATCAATCAATTTGTGTGTAGTGAAAGTTGGTGGTTCATATTCCCATCAGCCAAGGTTAGGGGTGGACATCAGGGTGTTTCAACTCAGGTATTTCAAAAATCTAAATCGAACCATAAATCTCAATTCTTTTGCTTCATTCAGTCACTGGAACCGAATTGAATCAGAATTGTTCAGTTCCAGTTTGATTCTACAAAAACAGTTTTTTTTTTTTTCAAATAATTTATCAACTAATAGAAGAAATTCAAATGATTACATCTTGTATTGATTCCAAGCAGACGATCACTATCATTTCCATCTAGCATTTGCTAATAATTTGACCAAATTCACGATTAAAAAAAAAAAGAGTAATTATAAGCTACCAACATGTTACAAAATCTGATTGCCATTACCAATCACTTGCTGCACGTGAAAGATGTTGACTCAACGAAAGCTATTAATCAAAACATGTTGATTATAGGTTATGCAATCAACAATTCAACCAAAACATTTAAAAAAAATAGAAAATAAAATAAAATTCGGTTTCGTGCCCGAATCGATCAATTCTCAATTCAAATCCCTTTTTTGAAAATCGAACAATGTCCACCCCTAACTAAGGTTAAGCATTTGAATTTCGCAAAGTAGAATTTGATGCGGCGCTAAACAAGGAATTCAAGCGAAAACTTTAAAAATGCGAATTTTGGAATCCACCAAATTATGAAAAAAAATTAACATGCAAATTTTATTAATTGAAAGATAATTTTAAAAAAAAAACAATGAGATAATCCTTTATTTATAAGGGTTTTAATAATAAAAAAAACAATGAGATAATCTTTTATTTATAAGGGTTTACATGAAAACCTAGTTTAATGAAATTAAAATTATTGAAAACCTAGTTTAAACAAACTAAAATAAAAAAATTCACAATAAACTAAATGTTAAAAATAGCGCTAAAACTTTAAAAATTAGTTTTTGAATCATAAACGAAATCGAATGGCCGAAATCCATCGTACATCATGGCATATCAGTGAGTATTACTCGTATCGTCGTCCTCTTTTCGAAATGCTATTATGAGCCCAAACTGAAATTCGGAGTCCCTTCACCTCTGAAAAACTCAACCCGGATTTATAATTTGGATATAAAAGCTCATCATCTTTATGGAATTCCTACAAATTTGTCACATTAAACGTTCGAAAAATACCTATAGAAGCTGGTAAGTCAATAATTTTGGCATTGTTGTTAATCTGCTTAAGCACTTTGAAAGATCCATACTTTTTTGGTTCCAACTTGTTGTAAATACTAACGGGAAATCTCTCATTTCTCAAAAACACCATCATTAAATCTCCTTCCTGAAACTATTTGTCTCGTCAATGTGAATCGTCATTGCCTTATACTTTGCATTAGTCTGCTTCAATTTCTACTTTATTTCATCAAGGATAGCTAGCACCTCTTCTGTAAAATGTTTAGCAGCCACGCTCTTACTATTGCCCCTAGGTAATTTCACCAAATCTATAACATGGTAAGGAACCTCTGTATACACAATAGCAAATGGGGACTTGTGTGTAGCACTATGAATTGCACTGTTGTATGCAAACTCGACATGAGGTAGTGTAAGATCCCGCTATTTGGGCTTATCTCTACAAACACTTCGAGTCATATTTCCAAGGGTACAATTAGTGACTTCGGTCTGTCCATCAGTCTAAGGATGGGTAGTACTGCTTCAATTCAAACTCGTCCCAAACGACTTCCACAATGTAATCCAAAAATGTTCTACAAACTTTGTATCCCAATCCAATGTGAAAGACTTGAGAACTCCAAGCAATCGAACAACTTCTTTGAAAAACAGTTTTGCAATATTTGTACATTTGAGATCTTTCGACAAGTTATAGAGTGAGTCATCTTAGAAAACCTATCAACCACAACAAAAACAAAACTACACCCCGTTGAGTAAGATGTAATCCTAGAACGAAATCCATAGCAAGATCTTGTCATATGCACTGAGGGATAGGAAGTGGCACGTACAACCTGGTATTCTACATTTAGCTCTTTAACACCTGACAAGTATAACATTTTCTGACTATGACTCCAACATCTCGCTTCAACTGTGGCCAATAATACCTAGCTTCCAAACTGGTTATTGTCTTGTCACGTCCACTTAGACATCCACCATCATATCTCGAATCAACTTTCACGTAGAGATAAAATGGGAATGCAAAACTGGTTGTCCTTGAACAAATATCCATCACTGTTATAGAAATCTGTCAAAACTTCACGATTCACACACTTGCTCCAAATCTCTTTTAAGTCAGAATTATCTGCATACAATTCTTTCATGCACTCAAATCTAACAATTTCTTGTCTCGGTGTGACTAGCAACGAAGCTCTCTAGCTAAGAGCGTCGACAACTCTATTCAAACTCCCAGATTTACATTTAATCAAAAAAGGAAATTTCTGGAAGAGAGCCACCCACCGAGCATGCATTTTACAGATATGTTTCTGACTATTAATAAATTTTAGGGCTTGGTGAACAACACAAATTCATTATGTATGACGTAGTGTTCCCATTGCTTCAAATCTCTCGCCATTGCGTAGACTTCTTGCTCATAAGTACTCCACTTTTGCCTAGCATCACTTAATTTTTTGAAAAGAAAGCCACATGTCTCCTCTTGGGAAAAGAAAGCCATAGCTCCAATACCCACACCACTAGCATTACACTCCACCTCAAATATCTTCTCGAAACTTGGAAAGGCTAATACTGGAATTGTATACAATTTTTTTATGATGAAGGCGAAACTTTTATCTTGCTCATATCCCCAACTGAATCTCTCATTTTTCAAACATTCTATGAGTGGTGTCACAATAGTACTAAAATTCATGATAACTCGCTTATAGAAAGTTGTCACACCATGGAAACTCCTTACTTCTGAAATTGATTTTGGTGTTGGCCAATCTCGAATTGCTCTTATCTTCTCTTCATCCACCTATTGACCCTCTTCACCAACAACAAAGCTTAGGAATAACAGTTTATGTATATAGAAAATGCACTTCTTCAGGTTGATGTACAACTTATTCTCCTTCAGAACATTTAAGACTTGCCTCAATTGAACCAAGTGATCTTCTTTAGACTTGTTGTAAATGAGTATGTCATCAAAATAAACCACAACAAAAGACCTAATGAAAGGACAAAGAACTTGGTTCATCGATCTCATAAAGGTATTCAAGACATTTGACAGCCCAAATTGTATCACCAACCATTCATAAAGTCCATCATTGCTCTTGAAGTTATTCTTCCATTTGTCCCCTAGTTTAATGCAGATCTATTTGTCCCCTAGTTTAATGCAGATCTGGTGGTAACCACTGCGAAGATTTATTATTGAAAAGACCTTAAAAGCACCAAGCATGTTTAGCATGTCCTCCAACCGTGGATTGGGAAACCTGTATTTCACTATTATCTCGTTGATGGTACGACTGTCAACACACATATGCCATTATCCATCCTTCTTTGGCACTAATAAAACAAGTACTACACACGGACTCATACTCTACCCTATAAATCATTTCCTCAACAACTCCTCAATTTGCTCCCTCGGTATCTCATTCTCTTTCGAACTCATTCGATAATAAGGCAAATTTGGAAGGCTAACCCTATGTACCAAATCAATCTGGTGCTGAATATTCCTCATAAGAGGTAACTCATTCGACTGTTCATCTGAGACCAAATCTTAAAATTTTGTCAATATCTCTTGTACCTCAGGCAAAACACTATTTTCTTCCTTATTTGCATTAAAAAGTCCCTTAACCATCACTGGATAAAAGCAATCGGACTCCATTATAGAATCTACAATCTCCTTCTCATTATTTGTAAGGGTAAAGAAACTCTATATTCGTTGTTGGGTAGATTTCTCCGATTTTTTGAGATGAATCGTAGTGATTTTGTGACTGCCCTATGAAAAGAGTACCATATTATCTCGCCTCTTGAGAGTTGAATCAACATCAAACTGTCATGGATGACTCAGTAGGATATGGCAAGCATCCATGTCTATGACATCACACAAAATCTCATCATTATAATATTTACCAATGAAAAAAGGTACTTTGCAAGTTTCAGCAACTTGAACAGAATGACTTTTCTTCACCCAACCAAGGAATAAGATTTAGAATGGTTCGCAGTAGGTAAATTCAACAAATTCACCAATCTCTTCGACACAAAATTTTCATAGCTTCTGTCGCCCACTATCACTTCACACATATTATTCTTGATAGAACAAAGAGATCGAAAAATGCAGTGACATTGTCCTTCCTCCTTAGGTGACAAAAGGATCCACTGCAATACCAAAATAAGCCTCTCCACACCTTCTTCAACGGCAAACTGAACTCATGCATGCTTATCTTCCACCCCAGTATCTTCTTCTTCATCCACTATCTCTGGCTCCACCAAATTGACCTACTTTCTTTATGGCAGTTGTTGAAACGATGCCCAGGTTTTAGCATCTATAACAAATATCTCTTGTGGGCCTAACATGCGTATTTTCATTTTGAGGTGTATTTCGGGTTTGACCTCTATTTCCAAACCTACCACTGTTGTCAACATTCTTCCTATTAAAGTTGATTGGAGTTTGTAGTGGGGCCTTCCCTTTGTCCAAAAGAACATGGACAATGGTTCGGCAGGTGGGTGGACTCTCCTGTAGGTAGCCACCCTCTTATTAGATTCCATCATCTCAGCATTCGTCGCCCAGTTAATCACTTCCTGCAACGTCCAAATATTCTGCAACCCAATTCTATCTTGAAGAGCTACCTTTAAACCACCGGTATACCTGGCTAATCTCTGATTTTTAGATTTAAACAAATTATTCCACTCTGCCAACAGCATTAATTCGTTGGTATAGTATGATACTGTGCGACTGCCCTACGTGTATCCCAGGGACATACGATACAAAATTTATTCGTAATTTGCAAATAAAAACCAACCCCACAAAGTATGGGATAAATGGATTTTAGATTCAACTCACGGCCCTACAAGGTATGAGATAAAGTTGTTGTTGTGCCAATTATTTTACGGTACATGACTTTTAAAATATTTCAAAAGTCCATAATACCCCTTATGCAACTGTGTTTGAATAAAGAATTTTGTGTGATCCAGCAACAATATTGATAATTGACTCAGGTAATGAATAATTGGTACATAAATTGTCTGCAAGAATCAGAGTACGTGGAATAAACAAATAACATTTTTTTTTTTGTGTTCAACTGTCATATTTTTGCTTTTAATTTCAATTTAATCGGTCCCAAACATGGCCTATATATTATGCTAAATTATAACAATTTAAATAAATTTAACTTACCTAAACTAAGTCATGTTTGACAAACACTATTTCAAAGCTTTTTTTCTACATACTCATTTTTTAAACACGAATTCACAAAATAAAATATTCTGCACGTAAATCCAAATTTTTTCCTACGCTTTAACTACACATTCTCCAAAAAATCATTATTAAAAACTTCATTTTACCCAAATAATGGTTGTCAAACAGGCTAGACGGATGTCACTTGGCTTTCTGTTGTTAGTGTTGTTCTGATATTGAGACCATCAGTCATATTTTTCCAGATAGCTTCATCTCTGACCAGGTTTGACAACATTTTTTAGATACCTATGTGGTAAAGTGAGGGAGTTAGACAGAGGTTCCAGAGATGGTATTATTCTGGACAGTACATACACTGTGGTCAAATTTGCATTATCATTCCTCTATTGATATTCTAATTTTTATGAACTAAGAGGAATGATGCGAAACACAGAGAGATCCGCACGGTGCCTAGGCGGATCATTTGGAGATATTACTGTATGATATCCTTTCTTCATTTGGCGGGTGATTTGCCTCTAGCACCCCTATTCGATATTTATTTGACTCTCTCTCCCCCACCACCACATGTTTCAATTATATGGCATACCCCATCAATTGTATATCAAAAGATCAATACTGATGATTGCGTCAATGATGATTTTTGCTAGAGGTGTGGGTATCATTCGGGACCAGGCTGGATGCTGCATCAGAGCATTCTCTACATTTTATGGTAGGTGCATGATTTTAGAGGCAGAGGTCTCAGCTATACTGGACGTGGTTCTTCTTGCTAGAAGGTTTGGTATCACAAACATTTGGATTGAGGCAGACTCGACTGCGGCCATTCACTGCATTACCAAAGATGGAGGACCATAGACGATTCATGGCATACTAAGACAAATCAAACACCTCAACTCCTTTGAGCGGGACACTATTTCCCACATTTAGCGTGAGGGAAACAAAGTTGCAGACTCTTTAACTTCAGAGGGTTGGGAACAGCGCCGTTATCGAGAGTATGGACCACTTTACCTTCCACGTCAGATTCGGCATTTGTGCATATTGGCAAATACGGACGGCCTAGCTTTAGAAATTTATAGTTTAGATTTCATTTGTTTTAATCTTCATTGTATGGGAAATAATGCTTTCTCATTTGTTGCTTTTAGACATTTGTTGTTTTGTTGCTTTCAGGAGGTTATGTTTATGTCGTTCATTCCCTATATTTTGGCTTTTTTATGATATACACATGGTTGGGAAATCCGAACCCTCATCACCCTTCCTTTATGGAGCCTAAAAACGTAATAAGGATGTGTGGATATCTTTGATTAAAAAAAAAACCAAAACAATGGCTTAACAAGCGGCTAGCTTGGAGTCATGTGAGTAAGAAAGAAAAATGCAAATCTTAGGAACCATATTTGTAATTTTATTCAGGGGCATTGGACGCAATTTAGAAAAAAATTAGTGGTATTTTTCACTATTGGGTAAAAATCTAGAGCTACTCAGTTAGCTACGGCACCTGACAACTATTTTCATCAACTGTGAAGGCGAGGCGGTCAGGATGGAAGGAGAAAGGAGGGAGGCAGGGCTGTCATAGCATGAGCTCTCAGTTTGGGATATTCGAGGTTGTATTGCAATATTAGTTTTTATATATTTAAAATAATTATTATAGTTTAATGATAATATTTGATAAAACCCTATAAAAATTCCAGAAAAATACTGAAAATTTCCCAAAGGCGCAAAAAATGATTTCGGGTTACAAACAAACTAGTTGACCAAGTCAATTTTGAGAGTAAAACGATGAGAAAAAGCTTCATGAACTCACAATTTCACATTAATTCTCTACATTCATTTATAACACAGAGCCATGAAAATAATTAATGTGTATCACTCTGAGCTTCTCCAATTCAATTAGAAATATCTATAGAACAAATTCAATTTTACTTAATTAAGTAAACTCGCTATTTTATTAGTCGATCTCTCCTACTGTCTCAAATTTCTGTAGTTTCACAGGATTTCATTGCAGTTGCTCGAAATAATTAAGCTATGTAATGATTGATCATTGATCGTGTGTCTTTTATCATACTATTGGTGGTCAGATAAAAATCATGAAGCTATAAATTTTCTTGAGCTTACTTTACTGAATTGAAGATCAATGGTGACACTGGAGAAAACGTTGAAATCCATGCTGATATTTATGACTAACTTGATGGCTCTGCATATTTAAGAATTTGGGATAATTGTACTTTTAAGAAAACAGAAATAGAGGACAAGGGAGAACAAGATAATATTACCCAATTGATACGTTCTTTAGTTAAAGGAGTTGTTGCCCACCTTCTGGTTCATTTACAGGTGGTGGTAGTAGCAGTAGTAGTACAGCTCATTCATGTAGTTAAAATTAGAAAGTTTGAGCTCTCGACGACATGAACTATTCGGACGATGTCTAAATCGTGCCCGTCTCTAATGGTTAGGTAGACATGCAATATGGATAAGTACTAAAGAAAAAAGAAGTTAAATTTTTTGGGTTAGTACGTGGGCCATGTTGTCTCTACCTAGCAAAGTCGTCGACCAAGTTGGATGTCTTTGTGTCCGCTGTTAAAGTACTCAAGTAGACTTCTCGTATTTCGCCAGATGACAAGAGTGCAAAAGTGTAAAGGGGAGAGCTCCAAATTGTGTTTGCAAGTTGTTATCCTGCTTAAAAAGTGAGNGTTGACCAAGTCAATTTTGAGAGTAAAACGATGAGAAAAAGCTTCATGAACTCACAATTTCACATTAATTCTCTACATTCATTTATAACACAGAGCCATGAAAATAATTAATGTGTATCACTCTGAGCTTCTCCAATTCAATTAGAAATATCTATAGAACAAATTCAATTTTACTTAATTAAGTAAACTCGCTATTTTATTAGTCGATCTCTCCTACTGTCTCAAATTTCTGTAGTTTCACAGGATTTCATTGCAGTTGCTCGAAATAATTAAGCTATGTAATGATTGATCATTGATCGTGTGTCTTTTATCATACTATTGGTGGTCAGATAAAAATCATGAAGCTATAAATTTTCTTGAGCTTACTTTACTGAATTGAAGATCAATGGTGACACTGGAGAAAACGTTGAAATCCATGCTGATATTTATGACTAACTTGATGGCTCTGCATATTTAAGAATTTGGGATAATTGTACTTTTAAGAAAACAGAAATAGAGGACAAGGGAGAACAAGATAATATTACCCAATTGATACGTTCTTTAGTTAAAGGAGTTGTTGCCCACCTTCTGGTTCATTTACAGGTGGTGGTAGTAGCAGTAGTAGTACAGCTCATTCATGTAGTTAAAATTAGAAAGTTTGAGCTCTCGACGACATGAACTATTCGGACGATGTCTAAATCGTGCCCGTCTCTAATGGTTAGGTAGACATGCAATATGGATAAGTACTAAAGAAAAAAGAAGTTAAATTTTTTGGGTTAGTACGTGGGCCATGTTGTCTCTACCTAGCAAAGTCGTCGACCAAGTTGGATGTCTTTGTGTCCGCTGTTAAAGTACTCAAGTAGACTTCTCGTATTTCGCCAGATGACAAGAGTGCAAAAGTGTAAAGGGGAGAGCTCCAAATTGTGTTTGCAAGTTGTTATCCTGCTTAAAAAGTGAGCCTACCACAGCCTTTATATGAGTTGGTTCTGATGAAAACAATTGTTGTCTACATTCCCTTGGTGGATGTTGAGTTGACAACCTCTGAGCCGTGTAATGGCTGGTTCCCCAACCCTTGCTTCCTCATACTGGACCTTCTTAGTTGTTTGATTAATAACGAAATCGATTTTGTGACTCTGAGTTAACGAATTATTGAGTTGGCGAAAGAAAATCTAACATGTTCGCAAATGCTACATGAAAAAATTAAAATAAATAGTCGCTCGACTTTATGATCGCTAAAGTTGGTATGTGAAAGTTTGACTTATTTTAAACTTATTTATTGAGCGTGGTATAACTTTGAGGAATTGCTCAATTGGTCAGACCTTGAGTTTTCTCTTCAATAGTCATCAGTTCGAGTCTCATTGAGATGACTGAGGTGAGTATCCTATCGTAAATTTTAGGATCTCGTAAGATTAGTCGAGATGCGTGCAAACTGGCCCGAACATCCACAGTTAAAAAAATAATAATAATAATAATAATATTGAGCGTGGTGCACTTGTGTGTGGATATTTTTAATTAATTTTGTAATTTGTGAGGGAAGACTAAACGGTTAAATGTCTTTGTCAAATTTCGAGCTTGACAAGGGGATTTCATTACTAGGAAGGTACACAAATTTCGAACATGCAAACTAAGTGAGAATTTTTAACAAAAAAGGAAAACAAATTTTGGTACGATATTTTATTACGTAAAAGATTTATGCTTATGACAGAGGATATGTGTGGCTCTGATGCAGCAAGCAAGCCTCTACCTTACTACAACAAAGCACTTGAGAAAAAGCGTTGCTAAATTTATACTGTCCATTATTTCATGTGGCGACAAGTCGAACCGAAATAAAACGTTTTTTTTTTTTTTTTTCCTCTAGGTGCTATCCAAATTTTCCATTTTTTGGATTCTTCGAAATTTGGTTTTTCTGCTTCTGGTGCTATTAAAACGTCGCTTCAGGTGTAACATTTACGATATTTAGTTTTTTGAAAAAAAAAAGTCATTTTCAAATAAATATTTGATTTTACATTTTGCAAGTGACGATAGAGACGGAAAGTTCTACAACTCACATTGATCAATTTGACCTTCTTTTGCGGGTAGGATGGTTAGCCCAATCCAGTCTTAATGGGCCTGTCTTTCTCATAAGGGCTGAACCAGGCTGTGGACAGAAAAATTCCAAAAGAAAGAAATTAACATAATATGAAAGTGAAAGCGTGTTGGTAACAAGTTGCTCAAAAGTAAAACACGTTTTACACCCGTACACGTACAGATCGCGTGACGTGATACGCCAGCACAAGTGGGACCCAATTTGAAAGGAAGAAATAAGGCATCCAATCGTCAAGTCCCTTTCGCCTCCCTCTTTTTGCCTTGTCAATCTGCAACTTGGGACTTTATTATTATTGTATTCGTTAAAATATAAAATTTTAGTTTAATTCAAAATTAATAATTAATTTTAATTACATATTATTACGTGAATTTCACTTAATAACATTCAAACTATAAACCTATTTTGCTAAGCTTGGTTATGCTTAAAAATAGATAATCAAAAGCAATTTTCTCAAATATTTTTTTTATAAGCGTTAAAATAATTTATGTCACAATGTCAACAATATTTTAAGTTCTTTATTTATTTTTAATTTTTCATAATTCAGTATAGTCCAATTTCCCAAATCAAATATTATTGTTTTTTCAACTATATCATTTTTTGTTACAATTAAATCACCTAAAGCGAAAAAGAAAAAAATGATTAAAGTAGGGAGCGACATATCGTGACATATTTTTGTATCCTAATTTTTATTATTTTTATCATTTCAAATTATTATGAAATTATGGCTTCGTCTTACAAAATTATTATTATTATATGCAAAATAACAATTCAAACGATCGAATAGTCAATTCAATGTTGATGGCATTATTGAATTTACAAGGAAATAATCAATTGCTTTTTAGTAACCACAATTCTTGAAAATGCTCGAATAATAAAAACTATAGATTTTATCCACAACAAATATCATGAATGCAAGTGTTGTGTGAATTGAAAATCATTAAGTAGACATTAAATGCCAAAAATAATTTACCGACCTCAAAACTCAGAAGTCTACGCTGTACAAAATAACTGGCCCACTTTTATTTTACTCGGGACATTGGGAAAAATGATCAATTATTGTGTGAAAGTACTAAAATATCTCCTCTTGGAGCCCAAATGACTGTTCAGTAATAGGAGCTCCTTAGTTTCACACAAAGGGTACTTACCCACAAGTTGAGTTATTCCAGTTTTAAAACGTGTACGGGTGTAGAACGTGTTTGATCTCCTAGTCATGTAAACGGGCTGAGCGTAGTCGAGCTGACTCACGAGCCAAGATTCGACTAGTGCACGACCCGCACAAAAAATGATTCGAACTTTTTTGAATCTAGTTGAACCAAGCGAAAGCTCAAATGAAAAATCAAGACACGGGAGCTCGAGCTTTTTTTGGGTTGAGCTAAGGGCCGCCCGAATCGACGAGCCTACACTGAAATTTGTTCAAATTGAAGCTAAGTAAAATTGTTAAGCACTTAAAATTTTACAAGAGACTTTAGAACTCATTGGTAAGTATAGATTTGAGATATTATTGTTGATAGACTTCAACACAACACAGTTGTTCTTATCCCCTGGAGATGCGAGTCAAGAACGCAAAACGTGTTTTATACTTGAACAGGCATAGGCTGTCCAATACATGGGAATGTGTAAATTTACCTTGCATGTGATCAGGAGTGGCATTCTTTTTGAATTTCATTGGAGTCAAATGTTAACTCTTAATAGAAATTTTTTCCATCTTGTTTGTTAAATTATTCAATCATACGTGTCGTCAATTTCCAGATATGCATTTAAAGTTGTGACAACGATTTAAATTCAAGAATAGAACATTACACATTGGATAACGTTTTTCTCAATGAAAACTAGTGACAGTCTTACACGTTAGAGGACATTACTAAGTGCTTGTTTGAAAGTAAGTTTTTGAAAATCACTTTTTCTCTACTCATTTTAAAATCACATCTCACTGAAAAAACATTCATGGTTGTCCGTAATTTTTCCTACTTTTTAACGACGTATTCTCCAAAAAGTTAGGGGCTGTTCTCTTTGTCATTTTCATCCCATTTTCTGTTTTTTATTTTTCAAAACAGTGAAAACACATTTACTTACCTATTTTCAAAAACGATTTTAAATTTTACAAAGAAAATCGAAAACGTCAAAAATATCGTTTTGAGTGTTTTCCGTTAGAACCAAGCTAAAATTTTCAAATCACATTTTAGCTGTTTTCAGTTATGCCACCAACAAAACCCACCACCATCGTCACCTGTACCACACCGTCGCCGCGGTCGCATCCTAAAACCATCGCCACAACCACAACAACAGAAGAAGCCGGCGATGTCGCTACCCAACCACAACAGAAGAAGAACAGCAGAAGAAGTTGACGATGTCACGACCCAAAACTACCACCACAGCCACAACAACAGAAGAAGCCTGCGACACCACATCCAACCATCGCACACCAAGCACCTAACCATCGCACACCACCACCGCATAAGAGAGAGAGAGAGAGAGAGAGAGGAAGAAGCCGACGATTGCAGGAAGCGCCACTCGCTGCTCGTCGCGACGCTCCACCGTGGTCTTTTGCGCCAGGGACCTTACGAGGGAGACGACATAGAGAGAGAGAGAGAGGAGGGGGGAGAAGAGAACACATTTTTCAAATTTTTATTTTTGAAAATAATTTTTCAAAATGATAAAAAGAACACATTTTCAACAATTTCAAAATGAACACTCAAAACACAAAATTCAAACTAAATTCAAAACTCAACATGAAAAATTGAAACACAAGGAGAACAACCCCTTAATTTTCAAAAATCCACTTTTCAAATAATTTCTCCAATACGAGGGCTAAATTACCAATCTCTACATGGAGCTACAGCTTAGAGCACTGCAACAATATGAATTGTTGTACATGTGACAACTAAAATGGAAATGCACAAAAGAGTCTCCAATGAAAACGTGGGTTGCCCTAATTGTGAATCAAATGTACTAGAGAATAGATGTAGAGAAAGAGCAAAAATATAATATAAAAAATTTAATGGACATATTCTATAATGAAGATAAGTTATAAAAGTTAAGAGGAGGATGTCTAGTACACCTTCGACAGGTGGACGGTGTGCTAAACATTTCACGTTTTTTTTTTCTCTGCCATGTAAATATTTTAAGGTTACATAATATATTTTTTGGTGCAATTTACAGTTGAAGATGTTCTTAGCCAGCTTGTCTCTTGCAATTCCTAGTGTGAATTTAAAACCTCTCCCAATCTCCAAAGAAAAAAAAAACTCGTTTTCCACTACGACTTTGGACTCATTTGATTTGGAAATTTGGTAGTACCACTATTTCATAACGAGCGGTAATTCAATTAATTAATGACAGATAATCATGAATTAATGACAGATAACCAAGACGTAGGTTAATTAATTTTGACATTGTTTGAGCCTCATTTAATCCAAATTTTATTTTTTTCAAACTCATTTTCAATTGCACATTCTCCAATAAAATAATTTTATACGTAAAATGATTTTTTTATATTTTTTAACGATATATTCTCAAAAAATCACTATTCAAAAATGTTCCCCCAAAATAGGGCTCAAACAAGAGCTTATCGTCAAATGAACCAAAAAAATTTAAAAAAGAAGAAGAAGAAGAAGAAGAAGAGATTCATACATATAGTTGTTTATTCGGTGAAATTATTATCGTGAGATTGAGACTAGCGTACAATGTGACCAATAAGCATATGATTTCTGGTGAATGATCTCTAGAATCTTATTCACTCACGAAGTTAATGTGGTGCAAATAATAAATAGATGAACAAATTTTAGATTTGGGCTCCATTATAAATAGATTTCGGAGGAAGGGAAAATATGTTTGTATAGATTTTCTTACCACCCTAGTGTATATATGCCTACGTGATAGAATTGCAGCAGCCGAATTAAATGTATTTATTGAGAAAGATTTTATGAGATTTTGTCAAATGTAAATTCTGTAAATAAAATGATAAACGAGGGTGTAAATGTAATACAACTCTTGGAGTGTAAATGTAATACAACTCTTGGAGAAAAATATGTTTCCGAATAATTGATTATTTAGAAAATATATGGTTAAATTTTTTTTTTTTTTTAATTTACGTGATAAAATGTGTGGTTAAAATAAAAAACAGAAAAAATGCATTTGTTTTAAAAAATGGAGCCGGTAGAGAGAGGAAATATCATTTAAAATTCTAGGTGAGCATTTTAATGAAGTACCTCCCAAACTGAAGTAGAAGAGTCATGTTTGACTCTCTCTCCCTCCTTTTATAT
>CAIGRB010014897.1:132025-148562 GCA_903798255.1 Fraxinus quadrangulata
ACCAGTAATTTGAGTTTGTCTAGGATCCAAATGTCATGTTTCATTTAGATGTTTCTCTTTGTGTCTCCATAGTGTGCCGATGCTTTGATCATATCTCTAGACATAATCTTTTTTGCAGATATTGCATACTGCTTTTCCATCCTTTTCATTTACTGTAAAAATTTGCCACACCTCTGATGTTTGTTTTTTTTCCTTGAATTTTGAGATGATCCTACAACAACATTATCATTTTCTAAATTTATTGGGGAGCAACTATCATTGAAAATAGGATTTTGAGAAGAAGAATAGCGAGCATCCATAATATAGTAGTATTAAACAGTTTAGTAGTGAGAATTGAGAAGAAAGAAATATAATAGAGATGACGATGATATTTGCAATTGCAGTAAGGCAGTAACAAGTATAATAACTAATGAAAGAGTATTGTAAAAATAATTGTAAGAATATTACCAATTAACTGGAATTTATAGATGAAAGGATGATTTTATCGTTACAAAAAAATTTAAAAAAAATAATAGCATGCAGGCAGGCGCGCCTCCCTACCTGCAGCTTGCAGGCTTGGGGGAGAGAGCCCACGACTCACTCCATCCTTTTTTATCAAAACTTATTTTTTCAGCAGCTAACTTGCTCCAGCTACAGCAAGTTAGCCGCCTGGGGGAGAGAGCCGTCCTTTTTTTTCAATTTTTTTTCACGGGTTGGCTCTCTCTCCCTCTTTTTTTCAATTTTTTTTACGGGCCAACGGGTTAACGGCGACTCGTGAAGGTGCAACTCGTAAAGCCCGTAGGCCACACCTCCTTGACTCGTGAACCACCCGCTCGGGTCACTGGTCAACCCGCGGTCCCAGGTCAATCCGAGCCGATTTTCACGGGTCTGGCCGACCCGTCCGTCTTGACACCTTTAATTTAGGCCTTTCAACTGAGAGTTCTTGGCGTTATAGTGAAGATGATGTTGACCTTGTGGAAGAAGAAATCACTTGAAACAAGAACCAACAAAATTGGTGAATTCGGAACAAAAAAATAGACAACAATTTAAATGCAGAAGTATGGAAAATTACAGTTTGATCCGGTTCTGCGATTTTATTTATTTTTATTATTGTTGTGTAAAATAGAAATCAAAATTAAGTTTTTTTTTAATTGTTGTGATGAGTTTGGACTTCGACAGCGACAACGGTGGGAAGAGGTGGTGGTGGGAAAAGGGTAGCAGGAATTTTTTTTTATATATTCGCCATTTTATAATTTTTTATTAATGTGTTTAAGCCACATTATTTTGGAAGAATGTATTTTAGAATAGTAGATTGATGGAAAATGTGAGGTTGAAAAAGAAGGAAAAGTTATTGATGTGATGAAAAATATTATATTATTGAAAAATGTGTGATTGAAAATGAATAGAATAATGAGAATGAAAAGAATAATGTGACTCAAACAGGAGCTAAGAAAATGAAGGAGACAATTATATTACCATTACAAATTTTGCTTACTATATCATATTATAATCACGCCAGAATTAAAACACGTTTGTACTAAAAATACTTGAACAAATTTACAATTATAATCTTAACCCATTAAAAAGAAAAAAAAATTACATTATTCTGAAATTTCAGTATTCTCTGAAGAAGAAAAAAAGTCCAAGGCATAGTGCTAAACCTTCAACGCCTATTGAAGAAAACTTGCCCTCCATTGCGAATTAAACCTCACATGGCTATGCAGTCATCCAGAAGCACACATCCATCACAGGATAATTTCAATCTTGGTGTGCCCCCTTCCATCGTGCCGTGATTCCATTTGAACTAGTACTATTATCTACCGGCTCAGTCTTCAATAAAAAACTATAGTCACTCCTAGAATATTTTCCCTGGTATCAAAAATGGTTTAGCACTCTTAGCCCATGATTACGATCATTATTTCAAAATTATTTAATTTTTATATTTGTTTTTAATAATATATTGACACAATAAAATATTTGACACGTAAACTCAAAATTTTTCTATACTTTTTAACCATAAGTTCTTCAAAAATTCACTATTCAAAACTTTATTTTTCCAAAATAATGACCATCAAGTATGGCTTAGTCATATTAAAAATATCAAATTAACGATTGCTAGACTAATATAATATTACGGTAGAAAATTTTCCATTGCTTCAAGATTCAGAATTGTATCCATTTGGCCCTTTCAAATTCCAATAAAATCGAAGAAATCGAAGAGGGTCGCGGCTTTGTTCAATCTTGGGATATTTTCCTGTATAAATCTTTGCATTGTATCTTTAAAAAGAAGTTATATATCTTTTGTGGTGTATGATGATGATGATGGAACGAATTATTATATCATTGAATAATAAATTGGATACTTATGCAATTTTTCTTGCGATTAATTAAGTAAACAAAAAAATTGTGGTATACCAAATACTTATTGTAATGGTAATATAATCACCCAAATGGAAGGTGGGAGGGTAAAACACACCCCAAGTTTCATAAAAGTATGTTTTCCACCAAATTTCAAAAGCTGGGGGATTTTGCACAACAGACCTCAATGATAGGGGTAATGCACCAATCAATCTTGAACAATGTTGACTTAGTTTTTTGTAATGGTCATGTGGATAATAGATATCGGGCCTACCTGTGTCCATACAAGAAAATTTTGACACATTTTGATAGAAGATTAGGACAGAAAAGGATGAAGTTTATGGACGTGAGAAATACTAAATGACGCAAGACAAAATGTTAAAGCACCCGTAATATGATCAAAGATGATTGCGTATAAACAAACAATCATAAACAACTCAACCAAAGTAGAAATAATCTAAACTCAAGTAAATAAGTATGGAATAAGCGAGAAAGAAGATTGAATGTTGCTTTAAGAGTAAAGAGTTACATTAGCTTCAAATGCTACAATAGTTGCTTATTTATAGAGTTCTGGTCGAAGTGATTACCGTTGGATAGGAATCACATGACGTCATTTCCCAGGTCGAAGCCTTACATCACTCAATCTGCTATGCATTTAATACATTGACAACGGGTCGACACCCTATATCATAAGCTGACAATCCTGACATTCATTATTACAAACGTTACATCAATCATTTCTAAAAATTACATGTAAATCCTCTAAAAGACAGCAAGGGCTTCAATCAAAGGAAGCTTCAGATTAGAGCGAGGGCTTGGTCTAAAGGGAGCTTCGTATTGGAGGTATTCGCTGTCAAGAGCTTTGGGACAGAGAGCTTCAACTTCTTCTTTAACTTCTTATATAGTGCTTCGGTTTCGAAGCTTCAGCCACTTAGATAGTGCTTCGGTTCAGGGCTTCAACCACTTGCCTATGCTTCGGCTTCAGGGCTTCGACCACTTACATTCGATTTTGAGGTGTGGGCTTCTTCTCGAGTCTAGATTTTGAGGCGTAACAATAGTCCCCCAAGTCTATATATGATTATTTATGTCATGCGTTAACATCTTATTTTGAGAAGTAATATTCTGTTGTGGCATGTCCTTTGCTTGACTTGTGGTTCCGTCTGTTATTACAATGTCATGGAAATCTTTTATTTTTTGTAGAAGCTTTAATTTGAATGTTGAGTTATTCAGAAGAGACTGAAATGATGCTTTAGTTTAGCTGAAATTTGATGCAAAGAAGAGGTTGTGAAGTGCTGAAGTTATGCTTTAATTTGCTGAAATTTGATTTTTATGCTGAAGTAGAGATGGAGCATTTTTTAGGGTCATCTTCGAAGGTTTGAATGTAAGCTTCTTTTTTTACACTCCCTTCAGAAGTGTTCACGTTTTCCTGTATGGTGGATGGTTCATCTATATAGAGGCTTCACCCAAGTGTTCAGTTTCATCCATGGGAGACATATGATATTAACCTTAGAGAATTCGAAAGTAATCCCTTTTTGGGATCTACCTGTTTTCTGAAACACTCATGCTTTCATACATAGTGGATGGTTTATCTATGTAGAGGCTTCCCCCATGATGATCACCATCCATGGAAAACTTGTGATGCCAACCTCTTAGAATTTGGAGGTGGTCCCTTTTGAGATCCACCTCTTCTTCGAGGCACTCATACTTTCCTATATGGTGGATGGTTCTTCCATGCAGAGACTTCTCCCATGGTATTCAGCTTTATCCATGAAAGTCTTATGATGTCGACCTTAGAGAATTTGGAGGTGGTCCCTTTTGGGATCCACCTATTCTCCGAAGCGCTCATGCTTCCCTACATGGTAGATGATTCATCGATATAGAGATTTCTCCCATGGTGTTTAGCTTCATCCATGAGAGGTTTATGATGCCAACCATGAAGAATTTGGAGGTGGTCTCTTTTGGAATCCACATCTTTTTCGAGATGCTCATGCTTCCCTACATGATGGATGATTCATCTATGCAAAGACTTCTTTCATGGTGTTCAACTTCATCCATGGGCGGCTTATGATGTCAACCTTAGAGAATTTGGAGTTGGACCCTTTTCAAATCCACATCTTCTCTAAACAGTTCATGCTTCCATACATGGTGGATAGTTTATCCATATAGAGGTTTTCCCCCAAGGTGTTCAACTTCATCATGGGAGACATATGATGTTGACCTTAAAGAATTTGGAGGTGGTTCCTTTTGGGATCCACCACTTCTCCGAGTTTTCATCCATGGGAGGCTTATAATGTCAACTTTAGAGAATTTGAAAGTGGACCCTTCTCCGAGGCGCTCATGCTTCCTTACGTGGTAGATGGTTCACTCATGCAGAGGCTTTTCCCATGGTGTTCAACTTCGTCTAAGAGTGGCTTATGATGTTAACCTTAGAGAATTTGGAGGTGGTCTCTTTTGGAATCCATCTCTTCTTTGAGGCGCTCACACTTTCCTATATGATGGATGGTTCATTCATGTAGAGACTTTTCCCATGGTGTTCAACTTCATCCATGGGAGCTTCATCTTTATAGGTATCTGAGGTGAGCCTCCGTTTGGGTTCTTCTTACATCTCATTTTGAAGTGGATTACTTCTTTGTACGAGAGTGGCTTATCGATGTCAAGGGTTCTTCCACGATGGCTAGTTTATCCATAAGGGCTGACGCATAGGCGAAGATGGGCCTTACATGGTGAATATGTGGAAGGTCATGCTTGTACGTAGGCAAAATATGAAAAATGCATTCAAGTCCTTCAGTAATCTCACGCCTAGGTCGTTCAACTTTTAACCTTTTACATTTTGATCCTCATATTTTAACTTTTACTTCAATAATGCCCTTGATAAATTGCATCCAAAGTCCTTCAACTTTCGAAATATTTACACTTTAATCCCTAAGTTCACATTTTTGTACGCTTTTAGTTATTTTCTATTTTTTTGCGTTATTCCCTTTCAATTTGAAATTATTTGCTTATCACTTAATAGATGCTCCCTTCTTTAGTGTTGCTCCATTTATAACCTCTTCTTCGAAGGTCCCTCTTTGTGAAAAGGGTCTTCAATAGCCTCTTCATTAAAGACCTCCCTTTCAAAGAGGCTTCTTCTTTGGATTTGAATCTGATATTCAAGGCCACTTCTTCAGCGACCTTCCCCTTTTTAGTGTTTCTTTTTATTCATTATCTCTTTGTTGGAGACCTCTCCCTTATAGGAGGTCTACTTATTCAAGACCACTTCTTCGGCGGCCTCCTCATTTTAGGGAGTCTACTTATTCAAAGTTACTTTTTTACCAATCTCCCATTTACAGGGGGTTCTTTTATCCATGGCCTATACTTCAGAGACCTTTTCCTTTCAGGAGGTCTACTTATTTAAGGCCACTTCTTCAGCGGCCTCCCCATTTTCAGGGAGTCCTTTTATTCATGACATTTTCTTCACATTCCTCCTTCTTTCAGGGGGTCATTTTATTCATGACCTCTTCTTCGAAGACTTCCCCTTTCAGGGGCTCTACTTATTTAAAGCCACTTCTTCAATGACCTTTCTTTTTTGGGGGTTCTCTTATTCATTGCTTCTTTGTTGGAGACCTCCCCCCTTTCAAGGAGTCTACTTATTTAAGGCCCCTTCTTCAGCGACCTCTTCCTTTTCAGAGGATATTCTTATTTATGACATTTTCGTAGGAGATCTCCCCCTTTCAGGGAGTTTTACAAATGGATTTCTAACTCAACATATTCATTTTTTCAAGGTCTTACTGTTGGATAGGAACCACGTTGTCTCATCCCCAGGTCAAAGTCTCACATCACTCAACCTATTATACGTTTAATGCATTGACAACATGTTAGCCATCCTATGACATAAGCTGATAATACTGACATTCATTATTACAAATGTTACATCAGTCAAGCCTAAAAATTGCCAGTAGATACTCTAAAAGACAGTAAATGTTTCAGCCAAGTGGAACATTGGATTGGAGCGAAGGTATCGACCAAAGGGAGTTTCGTATTGGAGGTCTTCAGTGTCAGGAGCTTCGACTTCTTCTTTAACTTCTTATATTGTGCTTCGCTTTCAAAGTTTCAGCCACTTATATAGTGCTTCGATTCAAGACTTCAACCACTTGCCTACGCTTCGACTTCACTTACACAGTGTTTCGATTTTGAGGTGTGAACTTCTTCTTGAGTCTCGATTTTGAGGCGTAACAAACAAAATCTAAAGACTAGTTTGAACTTCACTTTTTTGTTGAAAATGAGCTTAACAAGAAAAAAGTTTCGAGTTTTAATTTGAAAAAAAGTAAATTTTCAAATAATGAGGATTAAACAGTGGCTAGATTTTATTAAAATGGAACGACCTTATGGCAACGAGGCGGGTGTGAGACGGGTTGACCATTCCCACTCTCGTTCAATCGGATATTTTTGTTACCTTGCCCCCATCCCAATATTTGTTTAAAGCGGGACATGGCGGATTCGAGGCTGTGCGGGGAGGGTTCCCTACCCCCATTTATCTTTTATTTATTTTATTTTTTGTTTTTATTTTTTTTATATCTTTACTTAGTAAATATTATTACTTTTTACCTATTTGTTAAAAACAACTTATGTTCTCTTTAAAAAATGATAAATCTATTATTTTTGTTTGATAAAAAATTTAAATTTAAATTTAAAATTAACTTTAAACGAGATGGGTAGCGGGACGCAGACTATGATTCTCGTACACATCATATACTCGCTTCGGGACAATGACACTCTTCCCGTCCCCGCCCCCGTTTATCTGATTAAGTCGATAATCTCCATCCCATTCGAGACGGATCCCACGAGTTCCGGGTTGAATGTATATTTTGCCATCCTTAAATCTTCTCCGTCATCAGGCTCGCCAACTCGGATCAGTGTGTTCCAGATCAACAGACACAGACTCACCGCCTTCCTGTATTCGTGGGCCCTTTCATCTCCACAACTCTCCACGTTCTGCATAATCCATTTAAAACCCCTTCCCGAGAGAGGGTGTAAAACCCTGTAACCCTCAATACTGTACAAGAGGATTTATTCAGAGTAAATAACCAATCATAGTAAATATTATTACTTTTTACCTATTTGTTAAAAATAACTTATGTTCTCTTTAAAAAATGATAAATGTATTATTTTTGTTTGATAAAAAATTTAAATTTAAAATTAACTTTAAACGAGACGGGTAACGAGACGTAGACTATGATTCTCGTACGCATTCCATACCCGTTTCGAGACAATGACACTCTTCCCGCCCCCATTGCCCCCATTTATTTGATTAATTCGATAAACTCCATCCCGTTTGAGACGGGACCCACGAGTTCCCGTTGAATGGATATTTTGCCATCCTTAAATCTTCTCCGTCATCAGGCTCGCCAACTCGGATCAGTTTGTTCCAGATCAACAGACACAGACTCACCGCCTTCCTGTATTCGTGGGCCCTTTCATCTCCACAACTCTCCACGTTCTGCATAATCCATTTAAAACCCCTTCCCGTGAGAGGGTGTAAAACCCTGTAACCCTCATTTCTGTACAAGAGGATTTATTCAGAGTAAATAACCAATCTTCGCAGTATGTAATTCTTATAATTTCATCATCAAGAATCAGTCAAATGAACGAATTTTACAGGTGTAAAAATTGCCAAATCCATCCACCATCTAAGCTACCGTTTTCTTGAGTCTCTCTCTCTCTCAAAATTTCAAAACTAATTTATGGAGCCCAAGGTACGCTAAATTTTTCCTCTATTATTTTGAATAAGTATTTTATTTTCGTCGTTTTCCACTTTATTATTACCCCACTCCAAAGATAGTAATTAATTAAATAAAATTCCGGGGGGAATGAATCGGCACTTGATTCCACTGGAAAGTATTTGATTTTCTTCTGGATAATTTCCGGCATATTCAAGTATCTATGAGCTGGAATGATGGTTACTTCTCGATTTTGATCTGAATACGTTTACGCAAATAAATTTGCTGAAATTTACGGTTAATGGATTTGGAAAGTGAGTCTTCGGTGCTTAATAATGAAGCAATTACTACCATATCTGTCTCGGATAGAACAAGTAATGGCGATGAAACGAAAGTTCCTAGCAATGAGTATCGTGTGGTGAAAAATAATGAGTTATCTACCGGAAAGGGAATTGAAGTTGTAGGTCTGTAAGTTTGTCTCCTGTGGAGGTGCAAAAGGAAGTGTCTCCCTTCCCTGCAGTGAAGAAAGGGCATGTCTTGAAGAAATGGAGCAGGATCAAGAGGGAAGTAAGGTGCTGACAATAGAGTTGATACTAGCAGAAATTTGACTAAAGGGATGCAGTTTTTTTTACTGAGGAAGCAAAATAGTTGGGGGGTATGTTTCACCGATGAATGCTTTGGATTAATGATTTTGTGGTGATTGGTGATTCTGGGTTAGTGATTGGCCCAGCTTTTACTTCCGCAATGGATTCACAAAATTGCACGGACCAAATTAGGAAGTTTTCCACAGCATCCAGCACACCGAAGATGATGTAAAAGCTTCCTGTTGTTGCAGGTGTTCTGCTCAAGAGTGGGACAGGGGGTTCAAGTGGGAAATGGTCAGAAAGAAAATGATCTGGTTGAGATCAGTAAGAAGGCTAGAGGGAAGCAGGTCAAAATCGAGAAGAAAAACTCTCATTCCAGCTTAGAATCTGACCGTCGAAGCTCCAACTTTATTTTTATGCAGGGAAATGTCTTTGCAACAAGTAATGGGATTCAAAGTGGAAGGTCATTGTATTATGAGGGAGGAAACAGTGATGAACTTCATACAGGTGAAAGGCAATTTGAAGATGTCTCTCGAGAAGATATGATTGATGGCTCCTCTTGGGAGGTTAGAGGAGAAAGAAATGAGAACCACGGGTCAGCAGATCTTGATCATCTAGCTCAATCTATCTATACACTCCAATCAGCAAAAGAAGCTCTAGAAAAAGGTCTGTTGGCCTTCTTAAACTGCACAATTTGATAATTATCCTAGTTTTAATTGTTATTTCTTTTTATATCCTTTACTTTGTGATCTTTAGATAAGAGCACGTCTCCGATAATTAGTACAAATGGTTAATGAAAAGCTTTATCCCTTTTTCTTAATATTTTGTGCATAAAATTTTTGTGTTGCTTCCTGACGTAAATTAATGTTAATATCAACACACGTGCGCATAAATATTCCAAAAACTTTGTTCACATTTATAACCTTAAAATTTGTTCACATCTATAACCTTTTGAGATGGTCTTGCTCCAGCTCCTGGTTTTTCTTGCAAATTAATCTTTCCAAAAATTAGATGCATAATTTAAAAAAAAAAAAGTTCGCCATCTTCCATTCTGTACTTGGGATATAAATGTATTATAGATATCAAGGTTGAAGTTATTGCATCTTTTTCTATATCCGGGGAAAAAAGAGTGTGTTTTGTTCCGCATGACCGTGAACCCCACAGGGAAAGAAAGAAAGGCTAAGTTTCTTGGTTGGGAACCATGTAACAGATGACCAAAAAGCGTTAGCATATCCACCTTGCTGGTTACCATTCATCAGAATATTTGTATTTCTTCCTTTTGGAGGTGTTCAAATATACATTTTGTACTTCTGTATCTCTTACATTCTGAGATATAAAAAATCAAGAAAAATGTTCTGCAAATCAAGAGAAAATAGAAGGAATTTTAAGAAAAAAATCAGTATTATGGCATTTGATCTAGGGCTGAACCTACTGAAAAACTTTACTTCTTTAAGCATACAGAGAACTATTTAGTCTTGGGAAGAAAATTTATATTGTAAAATTTTTTCTTTCCACCTTGGATTACTGAATTCTGTTCCGTGAGTTGGCAAGTCTTCTGAGTTATAATGCCAGCGAGCTCCAAACTTTTCTACCATTTCTAGTTGGCTCGTCAAGTTTCTTATCCTTCAGGTATTTGCCTATCACATAAGAAAAAATGAACACCTGAAAGTAAAATCTGAAGGCTATAAATGTGCAAACCCTGGATTAAATATTTTCCATTACTTAATTGGCAAATGCAAGTCATTGCTTGTTGAATGTTAACATTTCTTATTTTGTGTCAAGCATTTTTTACATGAAGTGGGGATACTGTCGGTGACATTGCTGCTGCATCGGTTGTTAGTTGGTGGACCTCTTCAAAACTTCGGGGTTTGATAGCACAGTTGCACATACCTTTTTCCTTTTCGAAAATCATTTCCTTTGTTGGTGTATTTTTGTCTTAGTTCTATTGGTGGTTCAGGACTTGATATCACAAGATGCAACACATGGATTAAGTAGTGCATTTTACTTCATTTACAATCAATTTTAAAAATAATTTGCATCCAGTGGAGAACCTAATTGCTATTCCTATGCATATCTCTGCAGAGGTACTCAAGTTTAGGGAAGTTGGAACATTAGATGGTGCTTTTAAGGACTTACCCTCAGATTTCACTTCTAACAATCCGAAACTTGAGTTGAAAGAAGCGGCGAACAGAGAATACACAGGAACAGAACTTGAGGACCTCTTTAGGCTGAAAATTGAAGCTGAAGTTGAATATTTGGCAATAGCAATAACTGTCCAAAAGTTGAGAGTTGCATCAGTGGATCAAATCAACCTTCTGCAAGAGAAAACAACTCTGGCTTCAGAGCAAGCCCAGATGCTGAACATGCTTGAGAATACAAAAAACAAGGCCTCAATGCTTGAAAAAGAAGCCGAGAAGTTGGTGAATTCTTTTGAAGACATTGCTTGTGCTGATGAGAAATTGAAGCTGCAGATGGGGATATGCAAGTACACCTCATGTTTCTTAGTACAGTTAGTAATGTTGGTACTCGTACTGGGATTCTTTATTTTCCAAATTTCTCAAAATTACGCTGGGGTTGTTCCCACTTAGTTCTAAGAAGAGTCTTTGGGTCGATCTTTTCTCTTTCGTTAGTTCATATTGTTTTAAATCTAATGTTAGTGTTTGCAAGTTCTTTTCAGAAGTAGGTGTATAAATCAAACGTGACTGTTGGATGTTTTTATTGGTAAATTGCACGGTAGTTGATTGTATAGTACTTTGTTAAACTCAATTTTGAATTCTATTATTATTTTTTGTGGCCCTCATTTGCACGAGGGTGAAAATAATTTCGAGACTAACTCGAATTGGTTGATTATTCAGGCATTAAGAATGTTTGTGGTACAGTGAAGTTTTAGCAGTTCTCTCATTTCCCGTGTATAGTGGAACATTTACCTGTCCTCGGGCCATTCAGGCAGCAAGCACATATATATAGGTAGAGGAATAATGCCATTCATTTAGAATAATGATCATAGTCAGTCTGTAATTGTAGTCAAAATTTGAAAGAATTTGTATACATATACATGTTATATTAGTAGGCATCGTAATATTCTACTCCTATTTTCGAGATTCAAATAGGTTATATATGACTTGTATGTTAGATAATTTTGTACAGTTCAAATTTTTTATCACGATCAGGAACGAATCCAGCATTTTAGTTCAGCTAGGACGAAGACCGTTGACTGTTGACCTGTGACCGTTGACAATCAACGATCGTAATAACCGAAAATATAATTCGATGTAAATGCACTAAAACGTAAAAAATATATACATATGAAAATATAATTCAATACAACCCAAAATACTAAAAAAAAAAAAACTTAGACAACTGCATTCTACGGGTCTCATATTTTGAAAACGTTGCAATATTGCCTCATTCTCAAGTTTTATAAAAATATCTTTTTTCACGTAAATTGTCAAATTGTTATTCAACCAGTCATCCCCAATTTTGTTGCGCAAGTCACTCTTGATCAGATTCATAGCAGAAAATACCCTATCAACACTTACAGTTGCCACAGATAATATCAAAATCAAGGTGATCAGCCTATAAACCAACGAAAAATAACAGTAACTTCCAGTTTCAACCAACTTTTGAGCTACACAAGATATGCTATTGATGTTAAAGAAAGCTTCGTCAATTCTCACAAGCATAAGAAACTTGTCAAGTTGAGGCTTAAGTAATAAAAACTCTTCACTGATGAAGTTTAAATGATAGAACTGAGCAAGATAAAGCAATTTGGCCAGATCAAAAGCTGAAAATGAATTTCTTGGACTTAAACACGAAATGCAAGTAAAGAGCTCAATATTTGTTTCTGAAAAACGATCTTTCAATTTTTGCAAGATTGAGTCTATCACATGACAATATAAATAAATATAAAAGCGATGATAATAAGTCACCTGCTGAACTGTACGCATAGGTCGACCTTTCACTACTACAATATCCTCCAAATTGGGCACTAAAAATGTCATCAACACAAAACTCAATCACCCTACTTATTTTATCCTCCAACAGGGCCAAACAAATGAACAATAAGAAAGGAAAAAAAAGGTTGTAAAATACTTATTATCCATGGCAGGATTAAAGGATATAGTTCTAATCAAAGGTTGTAAAATTGAATTTTGATCCACGAGCATTCTTAACATTTTATAAACAAAATCCAATAAGAACAGACAGCTTTAAAGCAAATTAGGCAATTTGTTGGCAAACTATAAGAGAACATGCATATAGTGTCAAAATTTAGCATTAAAAAGCATCAAATTCAAGTGAAATTATCGTATTATGCAAAGCAAATCATAATCAGGCTACATATCCTTTTCGTTTTCAGTCAGCCATTTCCACAAACACTTTACAGTGGCTGTACAAGGACGATGCTGTCACAATTTATGGCTTAACTAATCCACCAGATACAAAAAGGAAAACATAGAATATTCCCACATTACAGTAGAAGAGTTGCTTCATGAAATTGAGGCAAGAATTTCAACTCCCAATTTTATCCTCCAAAAGGCCCAAACAAATGAACAATAAGAAAGGAAAAAATAAAAATAAAAAATTCAGCCGCGTCTTCTTCATTTTTTCCCCGCGGACGGCGTCGGTGAGTCACCGACTTGAAGCTCCCGACTGATCTAGCACGGGAGGCCACGAGGGCTGACCAGGTATTGGGTCCACCCCTGATCACGATGTAAGCTCTTAGATCCGACCATGGTACTGATTGCCATGTCAAGAGTTTTAGACTTCGAACTAATCAATTTGTTTTTAACAAATTTGAGCAATGAACCCCGTTAAATTTTATCGCTAACTACGCAATGATGCAAGCTCACTAAATTTTGTATAATTGATTTCTTCTGTGTAATACTAATCATTATGGTCTCACTGGTAAGTGTTGCGCAAGGGAAAAGAACATGTCGCTGTCTCAACTGTGTCAATACGTTGGCTCGACTGTACCAAGAGCAAAATAAACTCCCACGATTAACCAATGATTGGCAAGTAATATGCTATTTTCAAAATAAAATTAAACTTTTTTTTTATTTTTAAGTCCGTGATTATTAAAAATATCCGATCCCTTAAGACAACAATTGTTAAAAAAAAAATAAAAAAAATTATCCCTTTAAAAATTCTACACACGGTTTTTATAGCTCCATCCATACGAGCTGAATCATCAAAAGAGACTCATCTATAAATTATCATTGGTTGTCACTTTGTTCGAATCATGCATGTGAACATCATCAATTACTATTTATGGCCAAATACATTAAATTCCCTATTTTTGGACCAGTTAAGTGCTCATATCATTAATGGAAATCCCATTGGTGATCATCGACGGTATGCGAATCGGTGATTACCAATACAACGACATAAGGGATTGTCGACGAGAAGCCCAACGGTATGATTATTGATAATTCAAATCAAAATTAATATGTCCGACAATGATATCATTGATGATCACCAACATATTTTCATCAGCAAGTACTGACTGTAATGTCGTCTAGATATTGTCGAAAATCACCGACAATGCTTCAATTATCAATGGGAAGTCGTCAGTGTCACTTACAAAATATTTTTTTTCTTACAAATAAGAAAAGTCGCGTTATTGGAAGAGTTGTATGGAACATTTAGTATTTTGAACCGGGTTAGATTAGATTTTGTCAAACACATTTTGTCTTTAATCTTGTTCAATATGGAACCTGATTAAAAAAGTTGCATCCTTTCGTTTAAAATGCAACGTTAGTATTCTCATATGTAAGAAACATTCTAGGAAATGACGACATATTAAAAGAAACAAGTGATCTGTTCAAGTGGAAAGCATTCTTCTTGAAAAAAGAAGAGACAGAAGAATTAGGAAGATAAGAACAATGGTGAGAGTGCAACTCACGTATTGCAGGCAGAATAGGAAAAAAAATAAAGCTTAAGAAATATCTTACATTGTCATCACATTACCTAATATTAAAATTGATTGAGAAATAATTTAATCGATGCACACAATTCATCATTAATATTTAATAGACATCACTATATATATAAGTTTCAAGTATACAAAATTTTAATATATTATTATATGTACATCGTCTATGAAATTCAAAATTGAAGAGTCCACTTGAAATAAGAGTCGGGTGTAAATTCAATGTCATGTACATGTTTCTTCATTCATCGGTCCAGAAATGAAAATCTTGTTCTCTGTAAAGAAGATTTAACCACATTTCATCTAATTCTTCATTTATATCAACCTAACAGGTGATCGATCAACCTACTGACTCTTGAGATGTTAATAGAAGGTCGATTAAACGATCGTTGGTTAACTTACCATTCTTTATCCTAAAAGCATGCATCTCAATTCTTGATACAATTACTTTTCAATTTTTTCATATTTATTTTTATGTTTTATAACTGAATACTGTTATTTCCATCCACAATTTTATATATAAATCCACTCTTAAAAGTAAAGTTATATTATATTTTTAATTTTATGTAAATTTACTTAAATAGACCTATAAAATTAATTAAAAATACATCACTTCAATTACAATTATGCCTCTCTGCAAAGTTTTAACAAGCTATACCTATTTTTCAAGGAATCAAATCTTTTGACTCCTTATTTCTGAGTAGTAAAACTCACTTGTATATAAATATTTACTAACAGTTTTTTATTTTTATTTTCTGCTTAGCTGAAATCATTGCAGGGGGGAAACGGAAGAAGCAAATCAAGAAAAATAAACGTGTAGTTTTATAAAATTTATTCAATTATGTTTCTATATATCCAAGCATACGTGGATTTGTGCGTTATTGATAATTTGAATCCTCTATGTTATAGATCTTAGTTAGAAATCTTTTCATTTTTACTCTTGGACCTGTTGACGCCATTTCTCGTAACGTCAACGTAGACAACAAATGTCGAATTCCTTCACCCCAACTTAAACAGGTTTCGGCATGTTTTGATGGAAGAACCGGACAGAGAAGGGGAGCGCGTGAACGCAAGAGATGCTTTATGGCGTGAAATAAAAATATTCGAGCACTGACGATAGTGACTAAAATGATTACACTAATAAACAATTACCAACAAAGTGTCAATAACCTGATATCAAACTAACAAATGTAGAACAAAAAAGAGGGTATATTGAGAGTATTTTTCTTGAATATATTCTTGTATATTAGAATCAATATTTAAAAGATCATCGTTTACAATTTACAAAGACTACCTACTTACAAAATTCAGGTCGACGTGGTAATCGTTGGATCAGAACCACGTGACCTCATTTCCTTGTCTGAAAACTTCACATCACTAAGTCTATCATACATTAAATACATTGACAACGAGTCAACCGCCCTATACATTAAGCGATAAACTTGACATTTTATTTTACAAACGTCATATAAATTATTCTTAAAGATTTCTTACAAATTTTGTAAGAGACAACTTCTGCTTCAGAAACTTCGGATGAACTGAGGACTTCAACTGAAGGGAGCTTCATATTGGTGGTCTTCTGTGTGAAGGAAGAGCTTCGGCTTCTTCTTTGATTTCTTACGTAGCGTTTCAGCTTAAGAGTTTCAACCATTTAGGTAGTGCTTCGACACATGAGTTTCAGCCTTTGTTTGATTTCTTTACACATGGCACTTTGACTGGAGCCTCGGTGGCGAGGCGTAACAGGACCAATTAATTACTGAATAATTTTCGTTAATCTTGGGAGTAATTTAAAGTGATCCAACGTATTTAAATTCTTGCCCCAAATCTAGCTTGGTTTCGTACAAAGATTTGATTCTTTATAATAAAATCTATTTTGTTAAAAATTTGTTGTACTTTCTCATTTGCAGACTAGGTTTTAGTTTGGTTGGTATGCATGATATCGCTTGTTGAAGATATGAGATTGTATAATTATTATGCAATCTTTCCTTTTA
>CAIGRB010014923.1:0-13979 GCA_903798255.1 Fraxinus quadrangulata
GTTAGACCTCCGCTTTTGCCGGTGACTTCAATGAAGATATAACTCAACCAGGATTGGCTTCAATTAATTAGCCACGGTTAGTACAGCCCACTTATTTTAGAACGTATTTTGGCTTAAAAGTAAGTTTTAAGTAATTTTTTGTTTCTTAAACATACATATTTTACGGCCGTAAAAAAAATTGTTTAGCTATTGTTTCAGAGCACTGTAATTTCAAGCGTTGATATCGTAAGGCGTTGGACCACCTCAAGTCTCTAGAAGAGTTGTAACTTTCAAACTCGACAAAATAGAATGAAAATAAATATTTTTAACCTTATCCTATGAAAATGATATGGATGGCTAATCACTCAAATGCACAAGTTAGCTTGTGAATATTGGTCGAGAAAATTAATGGACAAAAAATTAGGCTTCTTGCGTAGAACGTACCTTACTTGGAGAGTGATGGCTAATGTTAGCACCTTCAAGTTAGGTGTAAGGTATATTAAGTCCCCGTCTGGCCTTCACTGTATAAAATTATTTTTTTAGGATTTTATTTTCAATCATACAGTTAATAAAATTCGTGACTTTTTTTAATTTTTAACCACACATTTTATCAACTTTTATCAAAATTTACTAAGTTTCTATTTGGTTTGGATAAAAATTTATTCGTAGATGATTGGATTGGAGGACTATTTTGTTTTACATTAAATGCACACACTATAGCACTGTCATCTTTATTAATCCCGTGCAATTCAATTATCTAATATTTTTTAAAAAAGTATTTCCTATTTTTACCAATTCAATTTATTATTTGTTTGCATTTTGACTGTGACGAATTTTTTTTTTTTTTTAAGATTAATCAACTTTAAAATATATGTGGTACTTCATAATACATTAGTATAAAATTGTTCTATTCTATTGAATCATCAAATTCATTGACTAATATCATAAAACAATTTCTAAAAATTTCACCAAACATGTTTTTCAATTTTCTATCTTGAGAAACAAATTTTCAAAAGACAAATCAAATGCGTTTTCTGCAATTTTAAAATAAACCTTGAAAATATAAAATTAAAAATAAATTCAAAACTCAAAACTGAAAATGAAACGTATAACAAAAATTTTACATATTTGCCAATCACGCTGTTGTTCAAACTAATTTTCATTTGCCATATTTTTATAACCTTGTTACTTAAAAGTTATTCATGTAAAATGACAAATGTCTGTGCAAATTGCAATCGCATATTTTACTTAAGTTGACGTCAAAATTTATTAACATATCCAAATATACAAGAATTTTAAAATTTTGTTGGTCCTATAAAATGAGACACGTCCAAGGCAACACTGAGTTTACCCAGCAAAAGTCCTTTGATGCCCTCAAATCAGTTCGACAAATTTGTATATTTTATCATAACCTTTTTCTGGGAAGAATTTTGGTAAGACGTTATGTGAATTAATATTAGGATAATTATATTCGCACCACATTTTAATTGCATTTAAGATTCTTAATCATTATTTATTATAATACTTATGTCCATAATGATTTTTTATGCCATTCTTATCCTCAAATTTTTCATTAGTTAACACATTTTATATTTGATGCTAGTTTTATGTTCAAAAGTTCGTTAAAATGACGTAAAATACCTTATTTTCCCATCATATATTTAAAAAAAAATGCGGCATTTCAAAATATGAAAATAAAATATTTTTATATAAATCATTATTAAGGACGAAACATAAAAATTAATGAAATGTTGAAGATGAGAATTCTACAAAACATAAAAATAAAAAAGTTAAAATAAATAATTGCTACAATGAATAAAAATTGGGAAACTTAATTACAATTAAAATGTGACATATCAAATTAAATTTGGGCTGGCAATATAGCCGCTCTTAATATTAGTTGCTATGATGTCTCATTTGTCAAAGGCAACTTCTTCTCGCGCATGGGATGAGCTGTACAAATGTAACACGAAGTTAATGCTAATTAGGGCTTATTTTGGTGCCAATAATTACTTGTAGCTAAAGCTACTCTGATCATGAAATTAATGCTAATTAAGCCTTAATTTGGTGTCGATAATAGTTATAGCCTTATTACTCTGTATTTGGGGAGATTTATTTTATCTCTTAACAGTTTGCGTTTATTGGTGGTGGAATCTTACGGTCATGGTGGCCAGAAGTTGGTGTTTTGTAATGGATTTTTAGGGGTTGAAGAGAGGAGTTTTGGAGTTGGTATTTACCTGGTTGTAGAGTTGTTAGTGGTAATGGTGGTAGTGCTATGGTGATGGTTGTGATGGAATAGTGGTGGTGGATCAATGTCCACACGTCGTGGTGGTGGTGGTGACGATGCGTAGGTCACGGCCTATTGAATTTATTTGACCAAATCTCTTGAATATGTGAGTGATTTAAGAAATTTGTTCACCTGTCATTGAATTAGGCAATGATCACATGTATCAGGGCACATGTCAAAGTGCGTAAGTCACATATTCTGTATTCAGAAAATTTGGTCACAGATCCAAGACATTTTTCACAGGCCGTTGAATCAGATCATAGGTCACATGTCAAGTGCATAAGTCACGGGTCACGAAAACAAGAGATTTTGTCACACACCATTGGATCAGGTCACATATCACATGTCGAAGTGTATAGGTCACGTGTCATAAATTCAAGAGATCTGGCCACATGTCAATGTTCTCTCTGACCTCAGTTATCTGAACTGGTCACAAATTCAATTAACCAAATATCGACAATGAGAATTGAAGTTATATGTTTCGATAAGTATTCTGCAAAATACACTAGTCAATGTTCACCTATGACCACTATGTTTCTCCATCTATCTCTACTATCTGAGCTAGCGATAATCATGTTTGCGACCGAAGAAGTCGTCGGCGAGGTGGCTATCGGCGGCAAGTGGATATCTGCCCGCGACTGGTGTAAGAGGGTTGAGGTGAGGGTGGGTGGGGTGGATAGATTAATTTAATTTGATAATATTATTATTTAAAATTAAAACAAAACTAACGCTCGATTTTTGTATTTTTAAACTTAATGTCTGGTCATTGATTTGTTGCATATTTAATACTTGATTTATGATTTTTCCCATAATCTTTTACTAAATATGGGCTTAATGTGGACTTGAAAGTTGGGCTTATATACCTAAACTTTTGGATTGGAAGCTATAGGCCCATTATATAATTCAAAGCCTTTGTACACAGTATCGACTACTTTCCATCTTCATTTCTATGTTACAATGGAGCTCCAAATTATTTTTTTACGAGTAAATATGCATTAAAAATGAAAATTGAGTGATATTGCAATAAAAAAAATTAGCTCTACTATCACAGTAAAATAATTTGTTGTAACCTATTAGTAATCAACAATTTTTCTCAAAAATATTTAGAGCATTAATATATATATAGTCCAAATGAACTAGCAAAATACCTGTGTGAGATATTCTGCATAATTTTTTTCTCCTAGATTGAAATCAACTAAAACTCTACAAGATAAAGAGTTTATTGGACATTACCATGGAAATTCAAACTCAAGTCTCGTTTGGATCATGAATGGAAACCAGTAGTAATTTAGAGGGATGCCTTCAATTAGGATTTTAATGAATGTTAACAAAGGCTACACCACATTTCCATTACGTCAACATTTATCAATTATCACACTTATATCCTTATATTTTTTCTATATCACATTCTTATTTTTAATATTTCATTGATATGAAAATCTGTCCCTTAATCATTACTTTTGTCCAACAATATTGTTAACATGTTTTAAAATGTGAGTAAAATATTTAATCTTATTTTTGTATTATTATTTATTTTTCTTATTTTAAAATATAATGGACAAATGAATCTTTTTACTATATTTTAAATAAGATAAACATAATCAAGAACAATTTATGTAAATTTGAGAATAAGAATGCGATGAAAAAATATTTGAGATATAAATATGATAATGTGTAAATCTAACATTTCATTCAACTAAAATTTATTTTAATTATTAAATATTGTGGTGTGAAAAAATTATTAATTTTAATGAATTCCATGAATTTGAATAGATTTCAACGAAATTTGTAAGAATCTCATTTAAAGGACAAAATTTTAAAAGAGTTTGTGAGGTTAGTGTGGAGAAACAAACACTTGCGTATTTGGAACGCTTGGATGGTCGCATTCGAAGAAAATTGCATAACTTTTGCATACAACGTTCCTTTTTGGCCTATGACCCAATTCCGGAAAGTTCACGCCGATTTTCATTGAACTCACGACTTCGTTTTGGACGTTTGAATTTGTTTGCAAAGTCAAAACAACACTTACTGTTTTTTAATTCATTATTTTCAATATTTATTTATTTTACTTTGTAGCACAGACGATTAAGCGACCGCTGGTCAAGTAGGTTATCTATTCTTTTCATATTTAAGACTCAAAAATATTTTGTAGGATTTTTTATTGTTCATGAAATAAGAAAAGACGTTTGTTTTCTAAAGACAATCCGTTTCGACTTGTTATTATTATTATGTTTGTTGATTTAAACTACATTAGTTTGTTGTGTGTGTGTTTAAATTCGAAATTCATCTAAATCTTTTGAAATCTCATTGCCAATAAAATTCTTATAAATTCACGGTTTATGGAAAACGCCCATATTTTCATGAATTCATTAAAATCTCATATGGACACCTATATTTAATGAATTTTAAACCATTAAATTCTCTAGGGGCATCCAATTCTACAAGGACTTTTAATATCCATTAAATTCTCAATCAAGGACACCCTTGTTAATCTTTACAACTGTATAATTAAAGAATTTGCTAATTTACACAAGTCGTCTCCAGCCGCACGATCGAACTAAAATCCTATAAATGAGAATTTGTTCTATTTGGCAAGACCAGCAAGTTATTTGACACTTGCCTGTATTTAGGGGTCAGCATTTTTTCCTAGATTGGTCAATTTTGGGATGGTACGTCGAGAACCGATCGGTTCCAGTTCAATTTTTGACGCTGCCTTGATAACTAATAGTGAATTCGGTTCTCCCGAATTTATCTTTTTGCTTCCATCAAGATGCACTAGACCCCAAAATTATCTCACGTTAAAATTTTATTTTTCATACGCTTCTTCGTCTTTTCTTTAATGGATAATCAATATTAAAATCTAAATAATTTTATAATTACTTTACAAATTCATAATTTTTATGCAACTCAATATGGAAAATATATATTTTTAGTTCAATATTCCATAAGAATTCAAATTTCTCGTTATTTTCAAAGTGATCAGGTATCAAGAATCAAGATCCTCGAGGATTACTAGAGATAATCGTGTTATTGTTATTACTAAAGAAAATCAGGTTATTGTTATATGGAATTTTGTAAGAAAATTTTACCATTTATGATGTATTCCATAGTTTAATCTTCTTCTTTTATTCGCTTTTATGAGTTGATATTGAGTTTTGGAGTGAATTTTTGTTTATTGTTTTGTTTAATCGATTTTTTATATTGTTAGATTACAAGAACGATAAATGATCATAGTTTATTTTTATCAATTTTCGATTTCACAAATAGTTTCGTACTTTATTTTTATAATTTTTTCAATATAAAGAACCTGAATGGACCGAATCGGAATCAATTGGCTCGGTTCTATAGTTGGATACGAAACAAATGGTTCCATTCCTAATATTTCCATTTTTATTCGATTCGATTCAGTTTGATTCCCTTAGGAATCGGACCGAATTAGACTGCACCACTTCTACCCATATTAGGCGTGTTATCTAGCTATTTTATTATTTTAATTATTAAATGATTATTAAAATGATTAAATTTTAAAATAATATTAAAAACAAGAAAATGTTTTTTTACGTCTAAGCATTGCCTAGGCTCGTAAGGTTTGAAATTTCGTCTCCTCGTTTAGCCACGCTTTACGCTTTTTATAACATTGGTTAAAACACCCGTCTTGGTTACAATAATTTGATATTAAATTAGATGTATAATTAAGCTCTTGTTTGTCTATCATTTTTTGAAAATATTATTTGCTACAGTAAGATTCTGCACCACACATTCGCCCAATATAACATTCTATACACAAACCAATAAAATTATTTTAAATTTCAACCACACATTCTCCAAAAAATAATATTCATTACTCTATTTTCAACACAATAATGGGTGACAAATAATGTCTAAATAAAATACTTAATTATATCTTTTATTGAATCTATCACTAATGTCATTTGCACTATTATTAATTTATTATAGCACCAATAGTGTTGTACAACATTATTCTTTTATTAATTCTATCGAAAATTTGAACAAATACTACCTTAAAAGCATGCGGAGTTTCTACCATGAAATGAGTGATTCAATTTTTCTAAGCTTTTAAATACTTGGTATCAATTAAGATGATAGTGAATTTCACTACTCTATTGTCCAATAAATAAAAAAAGAGGAATGCATTTTATTGGACAGTGAAGTAGTGGATTCATCGTTACATTTTTTATGAAATTGTGATACATTTTAATTCATGAGAGAACGTGGCACTAATTCAACTGTCACATAAATAAAAATGGGTATGCTTTTACTGGAAAATGAAGTAATGGTATCATCGTTAAATTTCTTGATGAACTTTGGATATGTTTTAATTCATTAGAGAATGCGACTAATTTAATTGTCGCATAAATTGTTGTATGTAAATACTGTTTACAAATAACATTATTCACCATTCAAATGGATGCTTAGCACTAGAGCGATGCATTGTACTACTTTTCAAAATTAATATAATTCTATGGAAATCAAACTTTGAATTCAAACACATGTTCGGAAATCAAACTATTTACATAACTAAGCATTGAGCTATTAAGAAAAATACGCCCGTATTCTCTTGGTTTAATCTTGTATTAGAACAAATTGTATAAAATTGGCATTCTCATTTTTTTCTTTAAAAACATCATAGATTTATGGTATTGATATTATTAATTAAAAATTATGAATCGTCTAATTTTATTTAACATTTAATTTTTTTTTCCAAATCATTTAGTACCATATATTAAGCGTTCTCATTTGGTAGAAACATTATTATTTTCATTTATGAAATTTAAATTTATTTTTAATGATGAAATTAATTAATGCGCGTGTGTCCTTTAATTAACATACAACGCAAAAAATGCTATAACAAGGATTTCTTCACTAACGACTATTTCTCAAGATTTTTGAAAAGTTTAAAATTAATTATAAGATTAAAAAGGTATTTTTGAATATGTTTGAATAAATTTTTAAAAGTAATTGATCTTGTCAGAAGAAATTTTAGAGAAATCTGACATTGAAATATCTTCCTTAGAAAGTTTTTCTATAAGAAGTAGAAGTAAAAGTAAAAATCGAATACCAAACAAGTATTAAGTACCGAACAAAAAGCTTCCAACTTTTCACAATCATCCTTTCCTTCCTTGGCTAATTCCTCGCTAAACATGCCCCCACTAACCCTAAACATTTAAGTACTCCTCCATGGGCCACCCGCTCCCACTCAACTGCAACAAAGCAAGGCTTAAAGCGTAGGGAGTGGTGGTGGCGTGCGTGCGTAGTCCATCCTCCTTCCGTACTATTTCCAGGACGCCAAATGTACCTTTAAACGCACCCACCCATTGCTTCAAATTTATAAATGCTCACCACCCAGGCTCCTCCCTGCCTTACAGCATAATCCTATTTTATTTTTCTTTTGCGTAAAAGAAAACAAGTTTTGTGCTTCATTGCACCCTCGATGTGGGGAGTGGGATTAAAGGGTAGTACAAGAAGTGATGGAGAGTCCATATCATGCTCCGCCGGCGAGTCACGGCGGGGGATCTCGACCGTCTCTAGGCTTTCCTTTGGGAACAGCCCTCCTTTTGGTGGTGATCTTCAGTCTTAGCGGCGTATTTTCCTGCCTGTACCATTGGGACAAGCTCCGCTCCCTCCGCCGCTCCAACGATGACCTAGAGGCAGATGATGATCAAGGCCCCTCCAAAATGAAAGTCCTCCGCATGGTTCGTTTTAAAGCTTATAATTCTTTTATTGATCAAAATTGAATATAAGTGAATTACTTATTTTGAAGTAATTTCAACGTTCTAACTTCTTTGAGCAATTTTTAGTGGAATTGGTTTTCAATAAGATACATAATAAATTCTTGTATTCTTTTCTACTTTTTCTTTTCCAGAATTTGAAGCAAGATAAGAACCAGAGCTTCCCAGTTATTATGGCTGGGGATGATGTTCCGAAGTTCATAGCAATGCCATGTCCGCGGAAGCCGCCGCTACCTGCGGAAATCGCTGTTGAGGTGAAGAATCCGGTTAAGCCTCCTCCAATAGCAGTGCCTTTGTATTAATTATTAATGCAACCAAAGATGAAAAATCAGATTATTTGATGTTTGTTTTTAGACTTCAATTAAATTTCAATTTTCTTTCCATGAATATTGTAAATGATTTATAAAGATGAACACTAAGAGAAAAAATAGTAGGTTTCCCGAAATGTGGAAATAATAAGTCCATATTTGTCTTCCTTTAAAATAAAATTCTTTAATTCTCATACTTATTTTCTACCATATATTTACATAATAATTTTTTTATAAGTAAACCTAAATCTTTCCCTAATTTTTAACCACGTATTTTTCAAAAAATCACCATTTAAAACTTAATTTTCATTTTGTGAAATAATGGCCATCAAACAAGGGCTAAAGAGTAGTAATTATGAATATTTTTTAAAATTAATATTTGACTTTAACTAAATTTACAAAATATTTATAAATTGATTTCCTTCCAGAAGCTTACAATATACGACAAGACTTAAAACTATAATAGCTTTTAATTTCTAATTTCTTATGTAAAATCCCTTGTTTGCTTCCTATTTATAATCCGTTTATAATTAGTCAAATTACTTTTTATCCGCATATTTTGTAGAATTCAAAAGTGATATCGACTTATCCATCACATATTTCTTTTCAGTTATAATTTAAATTGATTATAAACAACTCTCAAACATAATTCTTTTAGCTTATCATACATATCGCGAGAGTACTTCTTGTAACCTATGGATACCTGTGCATAATTTCCAGCCATAAATAAGAATCAAGATAGCTCAATCTAGAGACATAAAATACAATGCCATTAGGGTGTTAAGGGTAAATATCGCATCGAAATAAAATAAAATAATAGTATAAAGGTTTTGGTTAATCATCTTAATAATATTGACATTTTAAGATGGAATCACAAATCTTAATATTAGTTTAGTCCAATGGTTTATTTGTCAATACTTAATTAATACAGTACCATATTAATCGATATGTGTGTGTGTGTAGAGCGTGTAACATGGTCATGATATCTTTTAATCAGATCAATTGTCCCTTTCTAAACCTAACTGGATTGCAAACAAAAACTCGAAAAATATACATACTTGTAATGACAATGACGGGTGATAAGTGCATCATATCTTTTATTTCTTTGGTTTTGGTTTTGCCATTTTTTGAAGGAGAAAACGATTGGTAAAAATATCAATTTGGGAGATTTAAAAAAAATGAATAATGTTATTTGTATATAATTAAAAAAAAATGAATAATGCTATTTGTATATAATTACTTACAAATTGGTGTACAAATTGATGATATGACATTATATTAAAATTTAGCTGATTTCTTTCTCCTCTCTCTCTCTCTTCCAAATTGTTTCTTTCTTTCTTTCCGTTGTATACCAATTTGTAAATAGTTATTTACAAGCAGCCTTACTCAAAAAGAAATTGGGTGGTCACCTAAACTTAAAAAGAATAGCAGTTATATTTTTATGCTACCGAATGAATGGATATGTTGGTCTGCCATATTAAGAAGCAATCTTTCAACAAAAAGTGCATTCTTGACATCATCGCGAGCTAGTGCTTCAAGCAAGTGGATCAATCATCCTTCGTAAGTGATTTGAAGTATTAGATAAACTTAACAGAGTCGAAAAAAGAAAACTATATTGTATATCAAATGTTACATACAAATTTAACGCACTTGTCTTCTTAAATTATGTCTATTTTTATGCACTCGAATGTATCAATTGCATCACTAAAAAACTATCTCTTTGGATATTCACAAGCCCCTACTAATAATTTCAGTAGTAAAATTTAGTCGAAGTTAAACACCAAAAACAAATTCAGTTTCTCCCCTCTTTACTTACTTATGTGTGCTAGAAATAAACACCAAATGCAATTAGATATTATTAATCTACTTTCTTCTTCATAGGGGAGATATTTCACACTTCTGTACTAGATTTTATTTTTTAGGTGCATATTTTGAGTTTCAAAGATGATATATTTCCAAACAAAAAAAAAAAAGGTCATTACTGCTTAATGTTAGAGATAAAGTTTTGTGCATAGACAATTTTTATCGTAATCCTAATATACATTAAACTTTTGTAAAACAATTGTTTCTACATAAGTTCAAGTCTAGTATGATTGTTTTTAATATATAATTATATAGCATTAGGACCGTTCTCATATGTAACATCATAAATAATATACAGAGTAAACTCTTGTTTCAAGTGTTGATCTTAGCACCTAATAAATATACTATTAAGGGATAAAATCATTCATCAAATAAAGATGAAAACATAAACCAACATATACGGGTTTGTGCAACTGATCTTAATAAGATTGATATTTTAAGATGGAACCCCAAGTTTTAACATAATATCAGAGCTTATTAAGCTCAAATGAGTAATTGGATTCGAGTAAGACTAAAAAAATGAATGTGCGAATTTCAAGATTGATTTACTCAAAAAGCCTTCATTTTTCAGGAGCATATTAAAGAATAAAATCTCACATTAAATAAACATGAAAATATAGATCAACTTATAAGGGTTTGAAAACCACAAGTTTTAACATGGCATCGAGCTTATCAAACTCCAACGAACAATTCGAATCGATTAAGACTTAAAAAATGAATACGCGAATTTTAAGATTGGTTTGCTCAAAGAGCCACAATTTGTTGGGAACATGTTAAAGGATAAAATTTCACATTAAATAAACATGAAAATATAGACCAACTTATAAGAGTTTTGATTACTTCTCTTAATAAGATTGACATTTTTAAGATAAAACCTCAAATCTTAACAGATACAACCTCGGTAAAATATATTTGGATAAAAATACATTTATTCTAAAGTTTTTTTGAATTATTATTATTAATTTTTTCCGACCATCTTTTGCGGGGTTAAGAGTTCCAAGTGATATAATAATTTGAGTAAATTTAACCTTTTTTCTTTAAATATTTTACCTCTACTTTATTTTATTTTTTGACAAAATTATATGATCTCTATTAATTATGTTAATATCATTACGCCCTGTTTGATAGTCATTTTTAAAGGAAGAATGAGTTTTTAAATAGTAATTTTTTGAAAAACGTGTGATTAAAAAGTAAAAAAAATATTTGAGTTTACACGAAGAATATTTCATTGCGAAAATGTATGATTGAAAATGAGTACGAGAACAAAATTACGTAAGAGTGGTGGTCAAACAGGGATTACATTTCTCCAACCTTATCCCTTGTGAATAATAAGCATTTGAATATACTCCATGTCTGAGCCGTTAAGGTGGATGCATGTTCAACTTGACATCCATTTTCTTTGGTCTCTTGATTAGCTCTCCAATTTTTCAAATATCGAATTTCCCTTAGAGCAAACAATATACTTTGATTTTATCCATAAGATAAAATTATTTAGGCCCCATTTAGATATAATCGAAATGTCCTTCAAAAACTTTTTGATTTTTTGTCCTTCAACCTATCCACAAAACGCACAAGAAAACCTAAAAAGATCTCCAATGGAACTTGTTAGTTATAATGTCCTCTTTCTTCCGAAAGTTTTGTTATATTCCATCATTAAAAACTTTGCGACATATTTTGTGTAGAAAAAACTTATCGGATGAACAAATAATAATGAAATCTTCTTAACTTCTAGACATAGTGAATCATCTATCGTAATTTTACAAAAATTAAACATTTTTTAAAAATTACTATTCACTGGAATATCGTTTTAATTAAACATTTTTGAAAATTACTATTTCCCTGGAATAAACGTACGGATAGTAAGCAGCCAAAGCGGGGCAATCCAAATTGTGACAGGTCACTTAATTTCTTAAAATATTCTAGGTGGGTCCCTTGAAGAATTGAAAATCACATGGAGATGGGACTTCTCAAGGGACAGCTGGTAGTGGGTTATTAGTGCTCTTATCTAATCATCCAATGGTGGCTTCATTCTAGATGCCAAAGATTAGGGTCCAATCCCAAGTTGGCTCTTTCAAGGCATTATTGTCATAGTAGTTGTTACGTCTCGTCGAACGGGACTTCAAAAAAGATCACGTGGCAACTACATAGGAAGTGAATACAGACCCACACTTCACATCACTATTCTACCCAACTTACTTGAGATCTTTCAATAGTTGAAGTGATGCAATCCGTAGAACCCAGTGTAGAGGTTGAACCTCGATGGACAAGGTGAGGCGATGGGAAGTGCTGCAATACAAATCTAAGGTGTATGATGCACATTCCTTAGAAGATTCTTTGTATAAAGATATCCTATAATTGATCGATATAACATTTTTGCAACAGTCACTCTATCAAGTCAACTTATCAATCTAGTCTTTTCATGTCAGGCCTAGGTTATAGTGTGATTAATTGTCGAAACATTAAATGCACCAGAGCATAAGACTGATGGAGTTATGTCTGACAAGATGCCTTGATCATTATGATGAGGTCACATGTCTTTTTATTCGACGGTAATCATTTTACATCTCATATTGTAAAAACTTGCACTTAGTGTCATTTAAAAGTAATGCAATTTTAAACATTCAAAGTAAGATTGTTCTCTCATTTTACTCTCTACAAAACTCTCAGTGCCCGAATACTATTGTGACTCACATTTTTGGTACGTCCTACACACTAATATATTTATACAAATTGACTGACTTGATCGTCGGAGTGCTCGTGATCATCTCCCCTTCCATTGGAGAAGGTTACGTGTTATGAAGATTTGTCCAAATGTGCAGAAAATTATCTACGTGGACGTGAGTTGAATAGGAATCCATTGACCACGTCATTCGTTCATAAACCTAGGTCAACGTTAGTTTCTAAGTGAAGGAAGACAAATTTGCTAAGAATACTTTATGATTTATTTTTTATATAATTTTTTATGTAACTGTCAACTTAAATTAGATATTATAGATTTATTTCACTAATAAGCCAGATTAGATTGTGTTTTTCTTATCTAATAAAAAAGATTAGTCAAGACTCATTTCCTCTCTACGTAATAGAGTTATTGTAGGGGGATTCTTTTTAATTCAATTACTTAAGGAGAGATTGTTGCTAATTTAAAATTGTATTTAATTACGTAATTTGAAAAAGTAAAATACTTATTTTTTAAATTAATGACCAAAGAAACTTTTTGTCGAAAATACAGAAGACCTGTCTATTGAAATTTTGTCAGAAATTTGTTGGCAACTCCATCGTTGTTGCCAACATTTTCCGTTTAGTGAAAAATGTGCCCGACGGAAAAATTGAAAAAAAAAATTAAATAAAAATAATTGGAAGGTAAGTAAAGTCAACGAAAGTATTTGATCTTGATTTCGGTTGGTTTTCATTGTCGAAATTTTTCAACGATAGTATATACCAAGATATAACTCCAATAAAATTATCAACAATAATTGTCGACAATCATATTTCTCATCACTAACCAACACCTCCAGCGTCGAAGAATTGAAGTTATCAACAATCACCATAATGCTCCGATCATTATTGTGTTGGAGAAGCCTTCAATGTTTATTGTCGACTTCAAGATGAAAGTTCATTTTTAATTTTTTTTGTTAATAAACTATTCATGGAATATTTCATCGCGAGGAAGTATTTTTTTATTCCCTTATTTGAATATTACTGATACACAAATTATTTTTAATTATTATTTTATTTTTGACGAATTTTTTTTGTAGTTAATGTCTAATTTTTCTTTTTTTTTTTACTTTATAA
>CAIGRB010014953.1:4923-26218 GCA_903798255.1 Fraxinus quadrangulata
AAAGAACATTGGGGCTTCGCCCCCCTTCAACAATTCGTTGCCTGTGAACCCGTCTTCTCAGCAACAAGTCGGATCTGGCTTTCCGGGGCAATTTCAACTGTCTCAGCTCACTGCTCATGCCCAAGCCATTGCTCAAGCTCAGTCAAAGGCTCAGGCTCAGGCTCAGGCTCATGCCCAAGCTCAAGTGCAGGCCGCCCATGCTCAATTCCAAGCGCAGTTGCAAGCTGCTCAAGGGCTTTCATTCAACCAAGCACATTCCAGTGGGGCAAATTTGGGTTCTCCATCTCCCTCTGTTTCAGGAGCTGGCAGTGCCAGTGCAAAAAGGTTTATGCAGAAACCACCTGTTCGGCCGACCGGCTTCTCGCCTACCAACACGGTTTCTCCTATGAGGACAATGGACGCTGCAGCTGCTGCTCGCAGGAAGAAGCAAAAGCTTCCAGAGAAGCAGTTACAGGAAAGAGTGGCTGCAATTTTGCCCGAATCTGCTCTTTACACACAGCTCCTTGAGTTTGAGTCTCGTGTGGATGCTGCTCTGACAAGGAAGAAAATTGATATCCAAGAGGCTCTAAAGACTCCATCGTACATACAGAAAACTCTGCGGATATATGTATTTAACACTTTTGCTAATCAGATTCGTACTATTCCTAAAAAGCCAAATGCGGAGCCACCTACGTGGACCCTTAAAATTGTAGGAAGGATTTTGGAGGACGGGATGGATCCTGACCAAGCTGGCATGATGCAGAAATCAAGCTCCTTATATCCAAGGTTCTCTTCTTTTTTCAAGAGAGTTACTATTTCCTTGGACCAGAAACTCTATCCTGATAACCATATGATTATATGGGATAGTGCTCGGTCACCTGCTTCTCATGAAGGCTTCGAGGTAAAAAGGAAAGGGGATCAAGAATTCACTGCAAATATACGATTAGAAATGAATTACATGCCGGAGAAGTATAAGCTTTCATCGGCTCTGATGGAAGTCTTAGGTATCGAGGTTGATACTCGTGCAAGAATCATAGCTGCTATTTGGCATTATGTGAAGGCTAGAAAATTGCAGTGTCCGGATGACCCTTCTTCTTTCAATTGTGATCCTCCCCTTCAGAAATTGTTTGGTGAAGGAAGGATCAGATTTACTGCAGTGACGCAGAAAATAACACCCCACCTGTTTCCTCCGCAACCCATACATTTAGAGCACAGGATCAAACTATCAGGAAACTGTCCTGCTGGAACTGCATGCTATGATGTCTTAGTTGATGTACCCTTCCCAATACAGAGGGAATTGAATGCCCTGTTGGCCAATACTGAAAAAACAAAAGAGATCGATGCCTGTGATGAAGCAATTTGTACTGCTATAAGAAAGATCCATGAGCACCGTAGAAGAAGGGCATTCTTTCTTGGTTTTAGTCAGTCACCAGTAGAATTTATTAACACGCTGATTGATTCTCAAAACAAGGATCTGAAAGTTGTTTCTGGGGAAGCAATTCGCAATCCAGAAAAAGAACGTCGATCAGATTTCTACAACCAACCCTGGTATGTTCATAATTAACTTCCTGATCCCAATTAACTGTTTTTAGCTTACTTGATTGAGCCTCTGCTTGGTTCAGATTTTTTAAAACTCATTTTTCTCCAAACTCATTTTCAACCGCACATTCTCCGGATAAAATAATTTTGCATACGAACCCATAATTTTTCCTTACATTTTAACTATACATTCTCTAGGGAATCGCTTTTTTTACAAAATCTATTCTCAAAAGATGTACATCAAACAGGCTCTGAATATCATCATTGTAAAGTGGTTGGAGAACATACGTAGTTAACTTCAATCAGTAGCTAGAACCCTATTTTGGATACAATCACCATATCATATAGGCAAATGGTTCAGACAGGATGCTGGAGTTGAATGTTCGCAATGGATTTCGTAAATAATTTGAGATGTTCCTGCTTTGTTAACTGATTTTAAGATGATAAAAAACCTATGTTGCACGGACATTTCACACTTAAGGACATGTATCCAATAAGCCACGTGCCCTTGTCCCCTTTTTTTATATTATTTAAATTACCGACACTCTAGGGATATTTAGAGACACCCCTTTGACACATCATATACCATGTCCTATTTAAAACAATATAAAAATAAAGATAAAATATAAGAATTTTAAATTTTAAAAATGTTAAATCAGTGTGTCCTCAATGTGTCCGTATTTATGTCCTTGCAGGTTAGTTAAAAACCTTATAATACCCTAGATATTGAAATTTGTTGGTATATCGGGCATGTCAAAGACATTGTGTTTTTTTTTTTTTAAATCTGAATTGAAACTTGTTCGACCTGAATTTCTTTTATTCAATACAGACAAAATATGCAAGTATCGGTACTTGGTAGGCTTTGTTTTCTGCACGAGATATTAGCTGCTCCCGTTTTAGAGTTAAAACTTACTTCCTAGCATTTCTCCTTAATACTGGACTTGTTATTGAAATCATAGTCTCTTCTTGACAGGGTGGAAGATGCTGTTATACGCTATCTGAATCGTAAGCAACCTGCTGATGCTCCTGGAAGCACGAGTAGGCAGGAACCCTAAAGCGTCTATGGATATCTGAACCGTAAACCGCCTGCAGATGCTTCTGGAAGCCAAGTAGGCAGAATCCCTGAAGCTGCTAAAGAAAAGTGTGCAGTTGTTACTGTCTCTTATTGTTTGTTGAACAGCTAAGCGGTTATTGCCACTTGTCTTCGCATTTCCAGTGGTAATGAACTTTGAATCGTTTTAAAAGATAGTATATCTGGTCATCAGCACTGTGGTTTCACTTGTTGTCAGACAAATATCCATTACAGATTTATCTTTGCCAATGTGCAATAGCAGTTCTAGCTTTTTAAGTGCTGTTGTTTGATTAGGACAAATGTTGGATCGTATGTCAATTGTGTCGAAGCCAGCCTAAACAGAAACCCTCAAGATCTTGCTTAGTAATTATGGATGCTTCATCTTTGATCTATTTGCTTTTGCACAAAAAAATGATCTCACCTCTCTTTTTCTTTCGAATCTGAAGTGGTGCTCAAATTTTGGATCGAAATGTGATTCTCATTATTTTAAAAAAATAAAAAAATCTCTTCAATCACACATTTTTTAACAAAATAATATTATACATTAATGTACTATTTTAAAATATATTCTTAAGAAAAAATTACTCAAACTTGTTCTAAATAAGCAGTCAACTACAAAAGGCCTTTCGCACTGCTTGGCATTGTAGCAAAAGATTCCAAGGACCTCGAGTTGCTGACTTCATTAGCAATCTCATATTAGTCCTTGTTTGGTCTCTAATTTTCAACAAATGTATTTTCGAAAAACTCATTTTTAATCACATTCTCCCATAAAATAATGTTACACGCAAATTCGAAATTATTTATTTTTATATTTTCATCGCATTCTTTATAAAATTACTATTTCAACACATTTTTTCTTCCAAAACCTCATTTTAATGAATTCCAAACAGATAGTAGGACACGGAGATCGGTATTGGTCATCTCCATTTAGCATATTATATTTGTTATCAATGTAGAGATTTGTCATCATTCAAACAGCTCAAAGATTCCAGCAAATTATTTCAAGAACAAAACATGTACTTTTACACGTATAAAACCCGGGAATAAAAACATGTAAACTTTCTAACAGACATGTTATGCACATTTAAAGCAAGTTGAATGCATAACACAGTCACGACAGTGCAGGATGGTGGATCAGTAGTCTGCTACAAGACTGCTTTGCCTACATACTGGAATGCCCGACCCGGACATGAACCCGGTGCCATGAGGTGTTCAGTATCCCTCTCAAGTTCCAAATGACTTCTACATTTTCAGGTTGTACATTTGCAGCAGTGTCCACCTGCCAATGACGGTAAAAAGTTATACCACAGTAAACAGAGTCAAGGAAAGAACAGTGAATCTCGGTAAACTTCTTTCATATACTTGTAATAATTTCCACTTTCATTTCATGTACTAAAACAATTATCAATGACAACGACAACGACAACGCCAACTATATCTTCAAGTTTTTGTAAGAGAATGTTTGGCTAAGCAAAAAATAAATAAATAAAAATGTGTAGAAGTTAGTTTTAAGTGGATTTTATAAAGAAAAAAAAAGTAATTATATTGAACGTAACTCTTGCCCTTGTATCAAAATAAGTTTGTATCAAAATAAGTAATTTTCAACACACCAACAAAAATGTGATTTATTTCAAACGTGCTCTAGAGTATAGCAAAACATATATCTGCGTGTACAACTCAAACACTATGCTTCTCATAAGAAATTTATAATATACCGCTTTAGCAACAATCTCAGCACTCTCTGGGATATCAGCCTCAACCTCGAAAAGCATCCATGCCCATTTGTCACTGCTTGTATCGTCAGAAATGTAAGGAATGCCAGCTTTCTGGAATCTGGAGGCTTCCACCCAGGTTTTGCCACCATCGATGGACACATCTACTCTATCTATGCCACGTCCACCTCCTGATACCGCATAACCCTTGATAGTTATCTGACAATTGACTCAAAGTATATCATAATGTTAACTATACCCGCAAGACTATTCGAGTAAGCAAATACAGCAACAAACTATGCCTCGTTCCCAAGAAATTTGGGGTTTGGCTACATGAATCTTTCTCTGCCATTCTGCTATGTTCATTGCTAGAAAGATCTATCGTGGGATTAAGTTCATACGCTCAAAGCAAGAAGCAATTGCATAGCTACACGCCAGTGCCCAAATTGTTTACAACTTCGGAATTTTGCAAGTTAAAGAATAACGAAAAATGAAGGCATAGAAATATTTTATGGCAACGTACGTGGTAGACATGAACTGCTCCATTCATCAGCTATTAATTATCTTGTACTACATATTAACACGGATTTTAAGGAATACAATAGTTAATGTTCTCAATAAAACATCTCATTTTTTATGCATAACCAATGGCCAAGAATCCCATGTAGTCAGTCAATCACTTTAAAGCAAGCAAATTATTGAAAAATAAAATAAAGATTTTGGAAAGAGGTAATCATTATGGACATTCCAAACAAAACAAGGTCATTCAAATGTAGGCGGAGTAATATTCTTATGCTTTTACATATCTTTATGAACAAGGAATTTAAAAAATGCACTGAGACCAAATTCTTGTGCATACAAATGTATTTTCCATCTAGTTCACCGAACTTCGAGTTTATCTAAAATAAGAAGTGTTTTCACCAGTTCAGTACACCAAATCAGCTAAAACAAAATTCACCTAAAGAATTCTAGATATTATTCTCTAATTTTGGAATCTTGAATTTAGATTCCATATGAATATCGAAGAGTTGGATGCATAAGAATACCAGAAAAGCATAATAGTCAGCCTACCACCAGCTATTTAGATACCTGACACAATGTGAGCATCCTATGCTACTGATGATTCTCCGGCGAAAGCATATACTCTCATTGGAGTAGAATCAATTGGTTTATGGTGCAGTAACCTTTTATAGTTTCTGATTTTCCGCAGAAATAACAAATTCTTTGACCAAAGTGGCATTTACCTCTGTGTGCACTCGCACACGTATTACACAGTTTGTGACAGCTCATATTTTAATCTATAGAACTCTAGCAAGTCTTCCATAAATAGGATTAATAATATCTCAAGGATCTCCATCACATAGTCAAGTTAATTGCCATTCAACTAGTCATCATTTGTATCAATCCGTCCTTATCTCCTTTTGGCATTATCTAGAAAGTAGCTTCAATTGTCATTATGGTTTTTAAGCATACATACAAATCATTCAGGTATTCATACCACTTCTCATTGTATGTAAACCAAATAAGTAATACATACCAATCAATCGGGATAACATCAACTATTGACACAGATACATAATTTCAAGGAAGTACCGTAAAATCTAGCATCTATACCAATTCCTAAAAGTTATCTGAATTAAGATTCGACTACTACATTATATTAGTAATGGTACCAATAATTTGGAATATTTAAGTAAGCGTACTGTGTAAAGGGGTTTGTGAATCATTCAATTTTGGTACCCCTAAACTTTCAATATAAAAGCCCTAGTCATCCCCAACTTGGTTACTGTAGCCCCAATTTTCCTCAACATTTGCACATGCTATTGCTATACATACACTTCCGTTGCGCTACTTGCATTATTTCATGTTCCATTCCCTCTTTTCTCTCTCTTCGTGACGCATACTGTGTTCTTTCATAGTCAGCTCAATTTTTAGTACTCCTACAAGTCTACTATTCTCTCACTATTCGGAAGCAATCACACATGGAGAGCAATCCTAGGACCTGTGGGTTATGGGTCAACCACGCTTCCATGTGCATGCTCTAGGCTTCGTTTTCTATTTATTGAACGATTATTTTAGATTTTCTGATAATTTTAAATGCTCATAGGTTGGTCTAGACGTTATGGGATCATTTTGCCCTTTTATTATCCTTTCCAATTCTAGTTCTGATTCTAGTCTTAGAATCATTTTGGTACTGCTGGGTATTGGTTATGGTATTAATACTGTTTTGATGGGGCAATGCTACTACCATGAATTACTTGCTAAGTTTCTGCTGTTGTTTTTGCTACATTAACATTTATTCTAAGTTCTTTCATTTCTGTTGCAACTTATAATTTCTTATGTTTTCATGCCTCATATATAGAATGTCTAGGTCTTGTCTGTTCTAATTCAAAGAAAATGATTACAACATAACATAATCATAGAATTTAAAACACACCGTACTTGTACAGCTCGGCTTGTCTTTGTGATGTTTGGATTTTACTGCATAGCCTACAAGACTCATTATGTACTTTGACACCACCACCACACCCCTTTTCTGAATTTCTATTTATATAATGTACATCTTTATACATGAAAACTTCTCTTTTACCTTTTGTAAAACAATGTCGATATAATGACTCGTGGGTATGGGTACTACATCACTAACTTTGTTACTTGAACTGGGTAGATGTACCCATAGACTGGTAGGTGTACCATGATATTGGGTACTTTACTGACTCTGGGCATAATGTTACATTAACTTAAAATTCATTTTTGTGCTATTATACAAACATGATGCAAAAGTTTTTTAGGTCAAACTGTAGGAGATAAAAGTCGTACTTTTTATTTCATTGCAAATACGGTAATTTCGTAACATAGTTATCATCCTTTCAAAAGAGAGGGTAGGTTATTATGTAGAACAGAGAGACATTTATTTCTCCTACATGACTTTGAGCTTTAGAGAAAGCATAATCATATATTAATGCTGGTATTTAATAAAACTCCCAGCCATCATGCATCAAATCCCAACTGTTCTCTATATTCTAAATAGTCACCAAGCATAATAATTTGAAAAGTGGAAAATCAAAAAGAATTGAGTATCACTGAATGGAATATGATGGACGTGTGAAGATGCATGAATGTCGTGATATGATATGACATTCTTTCTCTTCTGTCACCCTTCTTTTATCTAATGGGCTCTACTTGAATCCACGGTTGTATCACCTGAGCTCAAGTAAATACGGGCCAGGCGCACAAAACCAATTTAAAAGGCAAACCACTTGAAAAAAAAAATTGATGGGCACAACACATGATTCCATAGTATATATATTTTCATGATGTAAAACACGCTTCTTTCTATTTCTTTCTTAATGCAATCGTCATGCTAACGCATTGATAGTGCTTCAAGATGTCTCATTTATGAACTGTGCATAACATATTTCTCGTGCTCATGCTATCTGAAAGTAAACATATTGTTACTAAGCAGCATAGAAATCAAAGCTTAAAGCCATATAATAAGAACTTGGCACATAACATATAATAGCAAATAAGTAAACTCCTAACTACGTATTCCACTCACGAGTTCAACGTGTAACCATTATCACAATTATATACATAAAAATAATTTGCATAAATAATTATGGAAATTCTAACTATATCATATACATAATTAACTATATAAATCACTCATGCATACATTTGTTCCTGCCAAGTATATTCAGTAATACATTTTTATACTTCATAGCAGTAATATAATACCCTCACAAGATATAGGTACCCAAAATAATATTCCATTTTCTTAAGAATAGGGTGTGGGTACCCCTTTCATTGCTTATATTTCAGGTTCTGCTTAGAATAAGGTACGGGTACCTTTAGCTTAGATTAGGGTACTTCTTATTCGAGTATGCTTACATGTAGGCATGGGTATTTTAGCAACTGTACCTATCTAGATAGGTAAGGTACTTGTGAACCAGCACAACACTCCATTAATGGCTATTTCCAAGGTCGGTTCATATTCAGATCTGATTTCCTTCATTCCTCTTTCATTTAAAATGTGTTCTAGGTTCTTAAACTTTCAAATTCATAAAGCAAAACAGGAATTGGAGATTCTAACCTCTTAACTTCTTTATTTGTCTTCCTCCTATTCTTTAATTTTGCACCTTCATTTCTCCTTTAAACTGTGGTGTGTGTATGTGGGCTAGAAAAAGGTTTGTCTGCTGAATAATTATTGATATAGGAGTCTTAATCTATTAGTTATTAAAGGGCAGGCTTTGAATGGAAGAAATGAGGTGGCTTCACCTCAATATAAACAAGATTTCTTCATAGTAGATGGGTTTCAAATCTGGTTCACTCCTTATAGTAGCGAGGGGGCAGGTGACACAGTGTTCACATCTCCTTTGTGTTCGCCAAAGGGGATGTATGTCTGTCTTGGTGGCCTCCGCCCATGCATCGGGGATTTCCCCTTCTCCTTTTTCTTCAACTTCTCCGTTCATCCTTGTTCCATTTTCTTCCTGCTCAATGATTTTTTTTTTTTTTTGTAAGAATTTGAACCTGAATAAGATTGATGAGCTGGTGATTTGTGACAGGATTTTTATTGTGACCATCCCTCCAAAAGGGAGTTTCCATTCGAAGTCCATTTCCATAGAGCATCCCTCGCTTTTTCGTCAGATATGGTTTCACTTGCAATACGCTCAACAATAAAGCGACAGAAGTAGCCTTTTAATGATTCCCCTTCCTCCCGCCTCATATAATTGAGCTTTGTAGCAGGAGCATCAACAAGGCGGCTAACAACGAAGGTGCCAAGGAAAGCCAATTATGATGAGCTCCTGATTGACACTATTGGAAACTTACTATATCATCTCCTCTCTCCGTTGAGCCACTCAATATTAGATAAAATGCTTGGCACTTCAGTGCCGGACTTACCTTGTCCAGCTTCGTTTGGGTCATGTATTCGTTCAAGTGGTAAATTAGGTCAACTTGCCTATTATACTTCTCCATTTTTTGATTGAATAAAATTATCAAGAATTGGAATCTCTCTAATCTCTCTTGAGAATGGTAAACTCTCACTTCATCGTCTAGTTAATAGGACCTCGCGAGCCTATCTTCGTATTCCTCATGATATGGAGACAAACTACGCTCCGATTGGATGATGATATCTCCTTCCATGACAGTTTACTTCTGCTCCCAACCTATCAAAAACACTCGTAGACCTCATCCGCACACTCATAAGGTAGGCTATTGATGGGTTGGTGACTCTAATACTGCGGCCACATCTCATGGGGCAGAGGGAGCTTGCCATTGGTTTAAGATCATTCTCTCCCATTTCCAATTTGAAATTCAACTTGGGATTTGAAGGCTTTATTGTCATTGCCTGTAGGGATGCAATCTCATATGTCAACACCCTTAAACTTGCAGCCATCCCCTATATGGTGCGAGCGGCGAAAATTTTCCTACGCTAGCGATAGTGTCTTGTCGGAGAACCACATGCTTGAAACTTTCCATGGGATTCCTCTCGCTACCTTTTCGTATTGACATTGCTATTTTCATGGTTCTTACTGGGGATTTCCGTTCCAGATTCCAAAGCTTCAACCTCAACAAGATATATCTCAACTTAACTCATTTTCTTCAAATAGTTTTTTGGTGGCTTTCCCTAAAAAATGACTGAAATCATGGTTATCTTTGCTCTAGATTTTCATAAATAGTGCCAATTTGTTAATCTCAAAATCGAAATTAACAAATTCCTTTTAACCTAGTGATGGTTTTCTCTTTCTAAACTCAATTAAATCTGCTGAATATAAAAGTTGAGAGGGAATTGGCTATTTGAAAAGAGCGTATATCCAATTTTTTCCTTTCTGCTTGAATTGATGACTTATTTATAGATATCTGATGAGGTCAATAGGGTAATTTAGTCATTTTCTCTTTAGCAACACGTGGCAATCATTAATTAGTGAGTTTCTAAATGAATATGTTAACTTTTCACGTCTTACTCACCAGGCCATGTATTATTCACTCATTGGTTGTGATATCATTTTCAAAAGATTTAGCATTTTTTATTCATGTGTGCTTCAATAACGATTTTGCTAGCATAGAATATTCCATGGAAACAAATAGAAATATTTTTTTCTTTCAACAATTTGTGCTTGCACACCTCGTGCGCTCATCGTTCATAATTAAGATCAAGCTTATAGTTTCAATTTAGAAATCCTCAGGCACAATGGCATTGGTTTGCACATAATTTGATAACTTTGATCTACTTAGAAATGCTCGCTGACAGTAGCATAAATTCGCAAGTGAGCGCAAGATAGAGTACCACAATAATGGTCAAAATTCTCACCACTGTCTTGGTAAAGGAAAGAATGAATTAGATTTGAAAGTTAACCCCCAATGGAAAACCTTATTTTATGTTAAGGAGGTAAAGCCACATTCTTGTCCTCCAATGTAACATTTCTTACCATTTAATAATAGCTTAAATAGACTCCTATATAAACCATAAGTCAACAACAACCAAATCTGCTTTACTTCTCTCACAAACACACAAAATAAGGAGGCAAGTTGTATATGTATTCTAAAAAGGAAGGTAGGATTCTCATTTTGAGGTTAGAATTTACTATTCCATTTGTCTTTATAAATTTCAGAGTCTTAAATATCATAAAATACATTTAAATGAAGAAAATCATGCGCGCGAACATACACTCGAAACCTCAAGTGCCAGTACCAAAGTACAAAAACACTGGGTGCACACACCTATTTCACGGGTTAACATACCTACACGCCAAAGTATACTGGTATAGGAGGTACCCGTACCTATCTTTTAGGAAAATCATAACACACATAACAAAAAAGGTAATCGTACCCATTCTTAAGGTAGCACAACGTGATTTTAGGATACCCGTACATAATAATGGTATTTAATGTTGTTATGATTAAGATGAAACATTAAATACATGTTATTATGTATTACTTAGTATGCAACAGCCCGTGAATGTACCAATCTACAAAATTGTGAGAAAAATATGTAGCAAGGCCTTTATCTTTCGTGTTTATGCATACAAGTTATATGTGAAAGAGATGTTATCAGATGTGATCTTACATGTTACGTTGCATTATTTGATTTACATCTTTGATAGCTATACCACTTATCATTGTGTTATTACATGGTATGATCGTTATGAATGTATTTATGATTAAAACGTGAAACATCATGTATCATGTAATGCATGAATCTAATGTGATAAATCTTCAAATATCATTCACATATTGATATTACGATAAAAGTAAACGAATGACATCATGAACATGAATATATACGGGTCATGAGTTGTACACTAACATGGGTCGATGGGCATCACAAGAGGGCACCTAATGGATCACCTGGTGGTCTGATGATTGGATATACGCTCGACCATATGTGAGTTATTTGGTGTTGTGATATCTTGATGGTGACCGACTAGCATGTGATTAGTATTATGAGATAGACACGGCATGTGGCTTAAGCATTATGTCAACCAGAAACAGGTCACCATGGCAAAGAAAGAGTTGCCAAAATTATTTATGCTCAACTCACTTTTATAGTTATTATACGAGCTCATGGCGTACAATCATTGACCCCATAAGAGGCCAACAGATGAGAAAAGAACACGTGTAATTCATACATCTTACGTACATCATATTTTATTCACTAAGTATGTCATATTCATCCTAGACATTATCCCACTTTTCAGACCACTGAAAAAGATAGTTGGGCTTCGATGCGCGATGGCTGAGAATTTCATTGGGCAATGGTGGTAGAGAAGAAAGAATGGGAGCCACTTTTGTTTATCTGGAGATGGGAGATAAAAAATTAAAGAAAGGAAGTTAGCTAGTGTTCTTGGTTAGGCAATCATGTATAACTAATAACCCTTTCCTCTTATTTTCTAAGTATTTTTTACGTGGCTTCATGTAAATAAAAGTGTCGTAGACAAACTCTATCTTGTAAGAAATAAAAGTTACGCATATGCCTGCTGTGATTTGACCTAAACATCTGCAATTACTTGTATAATTCAAGTGCAAAATCAGTCTTACACTTGGAATACTATTCTGCTCGTATATTGGTAAGGGTACCAATTTCCATGGTACACCTATCTATCCCGAAAAGGTGGTGGTACCCAATTCAATGGTACCTGTACCTTCTAATTAGGTACAGGACTTGCATAAGTAGTATCATAATATATTCAGTTGGGTAACAGTACCATTAATAGTTCACACCGTCACTTCAGAAAAAAATAAAAAAAACAAAGCAAAGCAAAAAAAGGTTACTATCTTTTGGTATTTCTTAAGCTGTTTTCCTTAAAATTGTTGTCCCAATCAAAGTTTAAACAAGAAGTAATGTGTTAGTGTCTTAATTAAGCCAATGTCGGCCCACATTTTTTCAAAATCTCATTTCTTCAAAACTCACTTTCAACCACACATTCTCTTATAAAATAATTTTACATGTAAATCGTAAACTTTTCTTTATTTTTAACCACAAATTCTCCAAAAAAATAACTATTCCAAAATACACCTTATAAAAATGGGCCTCAAACAGGGGCTAAATTTCATCACCTTACTGCTTGCTTACATAATGTATCGATGAAATTTAATTGCTGAAAACAAGAAAAGCAGGATAGAAGCATAATCATAGCAATATCATAGCATACTGACCTTTAAAAGAAGCATAAGCATAGCAATATCATAGCATACTGACCTTTCCAGGTTTTACCACATTTACATCCTCCAGAGAACATATTGCAGACTGCAAGCAGCATAAATTTGAGTATCAATTGAAAAAACATCTTCAAGAAACTTTAAAACACTATACATTCTACCACAAGAAATAAACGAAGTGTGCTTCCAACAACTTTGCAGTTAGTTTAACTAAGCTTTTCCTTCCTTCCTATCTTGAAACTTAAAAAGCAAAAAATCAGTTCTTAAAATATAAATTTTGTCCTATTCTGGTGGCTAATGTAACATAGGAAAACCATTTTGGACTTGGAGATTCTATTCACGTGAGCACCATAACATTGCAAAAGAATTTAGAAGCTCTAAACAAGAATATTTCATATTACTAAGTAGTTTCCCTCCTCTCATATTTGACTATATACCTGCTTCACAGTGCAAAAGATTATAAGAATTACAATGCTTTCTGAATATACATTTCTTTTATTAATTACACAGACCCATTGACCAAGAGCAAAACTGAAGATGAGCAAACACCTGGACAGGAAAATCCATTTGTGGCCTCCTCGTAGACCAGTTGATATTATCCCAATCAACTGAAGGTGGAAACATTTTATAATCCCTTTGCATAAAGAATCCCTATACGGAAGCAATATAAACTTCATAAAGCTTAGTGAAGAAGATGCAATCATTCTTCAGAGTAATTATGGAAATATTTTAACCTGGCATTCTTCTGCAAGGATGTTGATGGAATCGAGCCATTTGACAGAACGAGCACCAATAACACCTGGGACAATCACCCGTAACGGGTACCCATGATCCCTGTTAAGAGTCTTTGCATCATAGCAAATCCAAAACACACAGATTAGACACAAAAAGAAAGAAAACTGGAAGGGAGATGGTGCTAAACTCTTATCACAAAAGAAACTATAGAGCAGAGAAAATTCATGCCAACAGAATACAGATACAAGTTTGACAACATGTTAAAAGAAAGGACTTTAGGCTATCAATCATGTAACGCCCCGAATTCTTATAACCCGACGCGTTACCAAACGTGAGTCCTTTAACATAAATCTTCAAAATGCAAGATTAAAAAAAAAATTAATCTAAAGTAATTAATAAATATTTTAAAATCTTCAACATTTTAAACATATGGACTTGGAGAAAAAAATATGGAACAAAATGAGTTGGGATGAGTTTTAAAGAAATCAGAAAGTTGTAAACAGTTTTTTCTCCAGTTGTGTAGTGAGTTACAAAATTTATTTGACCTTGTAAACCTCAACTAAAAAGTATGAAAATTTAATAGCAAGTATGAAACTCATAAGGACAACATATAAAAATTTGGGATCGAAGAAGACGTTTTGACTATCACAGTTTACCAAATTGCTATAATAAATTCTACGGTACTCCGATCGACCTGTTTTCAATTGCATATGATAGATAACTCACAGGGGATCATCTTCCAATTAAAAACATGCTAAATTCTAAATATACCGATCGTAGTACAATTTTAAAAATAGTGGCAAAATGCTGGAAGTAACTGGAATTTACTAAAACACATGTTCAAACATTAAAATTTTCCGTCTCAAAGCATGAATTTAAACTACAGTTTCTAGGACACTCCAAGGATTATTAAACATAGAATTGACAATCTAAAACATAAGAAATAGATTTCTCTAAAAATAACGTGCCATTCACGCCGAGCTACCGTAGAATCCCTGATTACTCTAAGAAGGTTACATAAGAATGAGCATCTCAAAGAAATACTCAATAGACTACACATGCTATATGAACATAATAACCTTAAATTTAATCATGTATCCTTACATATTGCCTTCATAAATAAGCAAATTGATGATCAAATGATTTACTTAAAGTTCTAATAAACCTCAACGACTATCAGTTAAACATATAATCTTTCTTGCATCAACATTTAAGAGAAACCCTTCTAGACACTTCATATACTTCATGAGCAAACATAACGAATAACATGCTTAAATGAAAATTTAATTCATATAACAGCTTAGCGTAGTGATCCTACCTTAATTCGCAATAATATGGTAGTGACTATGTCAACCGGAATTCCTTCCGAATCTTAAATGAGAAAATATTCTCTACTTTTTTATATTTTTTGTGTGGCTACTGTATGCATATAATATGTATTCAATGTGTGTTCTCTATTTTATGTATCTAGAGTAACTAATAATCTATCTTCAATAGAAGTTAATGAGTAAATAGTCTTTAGCCGTGTAACTCTCAAAGACTAGATAAAGATGGATTTCAAATAAACAAATGTTTTCCTAATCAAGTCATGAACTCGCACGTGAATTGGCTCTTAAAAAAAAGATTGACTTCCTTACCTAGAATTCCAACGGAAATCAATTACAACAAATACCAAAAGCTTTCATCCTAATCCAAAATTAAAAAGATCAAATTCAAATTTTACTGTGACACAGTAGCTGCCAACATGTTAAATCATTAATTAACATTAATTTAAAAATGGATTTTTTGATCTACAATATCATGAGTCAAACTTATCCGAAATTACTTTTTCTTGAGACCAAAATTCGCCTTTTAATATGAGTTTCAAAACAAGCCCAATATTGATGGGGAAATTCTCGCTAACTGAATACTTAATTATTTGACCGAATAAAGGAAAATATTGACGTCAAAACTTATTTTCATATTACTCTCTCAACATCTGAAAATTAACAAAAAGTACCAAAATGAAATATAACGAAATTTTATTTTCGATAGTCACAAATCACATGACTTGAAAGCAGAGAGAGAACCTTAGTGACTCCATTTAGATCAGTAAGAATTTTATCAAATTAGAACATTACGTATTTTATTTGATCAAATTCAATCTATCTAAAGAAAACATAAGGGGCATGTAAATACTTATGGCCGATGTGCATGCATAGATGGAGAGCGAGGTAGAGTGCTGAAAGAGTGTGTGTGTGTGTGTGTTTGTGTGTGTGTGTGACTCCAAAATAATCTAATAATACAGAAAGAAAAGGAAAATAAAATCATGCAGATATTAAGAACGATCTTTCCTTTGAATTGATTTAGTAAAAAGTAAAGTAGAAATTAAGAAACTGTGGGTGTACCAACAAATCTACAAAGTCTAACATCTACATCCGAATGTCATCTTTATGCCCTATATCCTCCATAGTACAATCAGTCCTGATTCTTCACAGCACAGAGCCCTAGTTTGAGCCCCTTTTTTTAGAGAAGTATTTTGGATTATTTTATTTTATTTTTAAGAGAATGTCAGGTTGAAAATGAGTTTTGGAAAACTGAATTTTTAGAAAAATGGGGGGCCGTTTATAAGCAGAATATAATTATATTAAGAGAAAAACCTACCAAAATTTTTTGATAAATCATATAAGAACAGGAAGAACATTCTTGCAGGTAGAGTAATGCTACGGAAGGGGCTGTTTGGAGTTGATCAAGAGAGCAGCATGATTAATAATTATAAACTAAACATGTTTGTCACATAATCAAGCATATAATACCTCTCCATTCATCTCATAAGCAAGTAAAACGTCAGCCTCGGGGTTTGTGGCCTGACTCATTGGAATTGACGCTTTATAAGGGCCTCCATTTTCCTCCTGTAATTAAAACAACGTCACTATAACAAGTAAAAGTTTCACATCGTGCAGTGACCAAAAGGTGACCAGGAGTTGAATAGGTGATTTACCTTACACTTGTCAATGCTTACGAATTCTACATGTTTTCCTCCAGATGGTGTTATCTGTGAGGACTTAGGAATTCCAATCAGTTCAAGAACATCTGCTAATTTAGCTCCTCCCCAAACAGCTGAAATGAAAATGCTGGAAGATGTGAAATTAAGGGAGAGAAAAAGGAACCAATATAACTCACGAATATAATATTTTATGAAAGCTTTTAAAGGATCGTTGTTGAGACAAAGGATAAACTCATGTTGAATCAGTCTCAACAACTTTAGAAGCCTTCCGAACCCATCAAGGGCCATAGCATCTGTCAGCCCACATAGTAAAGAATACAATTATTTACTTTGACAGTTATTGCAATCCAAAATATAATATGTTCATCAAGGAAATAGTTTTTGAGAAATGAAGGATATAGAAATTTCAGAGCTATAATGCTTGATATATAGGACCGGCCAACATATAATGCTTTCTTTTATAGGCAACATTTTCCAGATAAATAGATAGTTCAACAGAAACAAAATTCATTCTTTTCAGCATGGACTAACCATTTCCTATAGCAGAAATATCCCATCCAACTCCCTTAACATTGCGAGTTTTGCTCATGGCAGTTCTTCTATTGCCAGCACACTACAAGTAAAAATGTAAAGTAGGGATCAAGCCCATCTTAGCAAAATAGAGAAGAAAACTAGAGATATATAGCATACCCATTCACAAATAGGCAGGTGGAAGTTAATTGGCATAACCAAAATCCCTAACCTCGGTGGAGACACATTTCACAATACCATGAGCTACTGTGCTGGCTTGTAGCCAATACATTAGATCTCACAAATTATATAGCTATGTAGCTTCCTCTCATTAGCTCATGAATCCGGTAAAATCTTAGCATAAACCATGATAAGAAGCTTCAGACGTGTTGTGTATCATTTTTTAATTTCTACTTATATATTAGTAATTATTGAAAATCTTCATGTAATTGGCTTTTTCTTATGCTCTTATTTGAATTTGTAATTAATCTAATTTATATTGCTGGCATTGTGGGAAAGAACAAATATACCTGTAAAGTGGCAGCGACGGTATATTTTGGTAGCTTCCTGTTATTAACAAACAATGTAAGTCCCACATTCAAACAATCTTGGAAGATGAAAAATATTGACATGGTAAGGCATAACATTAATAGTCTATCACTCACCAAATATCTTTCATGTACAGCTCTTTTGGGTTCTCTATTAAACCAGTTATGGAAAAACTATATCTGCTCAACCAAATAGATTTTGTTAGTCATATGAATTCATACATTTCAGCAAGATCAAGATTAGAAAAGATGTATTCATGAAAAAGGAAGACGGTGGACCTCTCTATGTCATCAACTATCGGAATTGGCCCATGATTCCTCTTATAGAAGAAATCCACTGGCGTAACATAAGATGAAATCAAATCTGAACGATGTGGCTCAGCATTGAAGGGCTCCTGGACCAAAAGGGCACCAATCAACATTTCTTACACAATTGAGCGGCCAAACCAATAATTGATTAATATAAAAAATTGTCAAAATGGAAATTTCATTTCAAAAGGGACATTCTGTTTTCTAACATATTGAATAACAATGCCTTCTCGTGTTTTAAATCATAACTACTTAAGAATGAGAACTCCAGACGTAATTTTTATATTCTTGACTATTGAAGTTGGACTTGGGACAATTACCAGTAGGACAAAATGTTTAATACACATAATCAACAAGTAAAAGAATAAGGGTGCATTTGATTGCAAGTATAGAATTTGCATGGAAAGAAAAATAAATTCTAGGCAATTCAATCACCTAGAACTTATTTGCATGAAAATTATTAATTAAATGTGTTCAATTGATTTAATTTTCAACCTAAAAAATATTATACTTTTTCATTTTTTATCGGTGGGTAGAGAAGAGAATGGGGATAGATGAGAGGGAGAAAGAGAGAAAACCACATCACTTTGGAGAAAATATTTTCCTTGTTTTCAAGGAAAATACAGTCGAAAAAATTGTTAATTAAACAATACAAAAATAAGAATTTAGGTGGAAAAAACACATTTTCTATGAAAAATATTTCCAATCAAACGCGTCATATGATTCGAGAAACTCCGATTCTCTCTTTTTAGCGGTTGAATAATTGGAATTTTTGTAGAAATTCACGCAAAATCCGACTTGAAGCTTCAAATTCGTCACTATACTATACCATTAAACCGTCAATTATTAAAAGCGATTTTCTGCATGTGTTCACAATCAACAACGCATCTAGGAATACGCGTAGAGAGAGAGAGAGAGAGAGACGAATCCTGTTTCCGAACCTTGCAATTAATCAGAAGGGCAGGGTGGCGAGGGGGCTCTTGCGAATAATCGGAAGGTGCAGTTAGTCCAGGCATTTTCAGTTCTTCCGTTCGTTTGCCGCTTGTGCGGCTTCTGCGTAGAATCTGGATAGAGACAGCGGCGGCAACTATAGACGGAGAGGAAGAGAGAGAGAGAGGTGGTGCGAGCGAGACACGAGGAGAGGCGGAGCTTGCTTTTCAGTGAGACGTAAAAATAAAGGCGTTATTCTCGATTATGTCATCCGACTTTAAATTATTCTAATAAAAAGAATAAGTACTACTATATTTGTAATTGGGTTAATTTCACAAACGGTCACTGAATTTATTTAAAAATTATAAAATGGTCACTGAAATTTAAAATTTGTAGAAACTATCACTGAAATTTCATGCATTTTCATAAACGGTCACTGAACTTACTATTAGTACTGTTATGATGTTAATTCAAATTTAAAGGATCAAAACACGTGGACATAGAAGTTTGAGGACCTCAAGTGCAAATTTAGCGAAAATTCAGCTCAAATTTGCCGAAATTCAACCCCAAAATTTGACAAACAAGGGCCGTAATTTCTACAATTGATTGAGTACCCAATGTTTTTTGAGCCTGAATTTCAATTCCCCCATATTGATTTGTATCTTGAAGCATATTTGAGCCTTCAATTGATGGATGAAATTCAGATTCACTCGGCGAATCGTTCTTGAAGCCAAATCCAAAATTGTTTCTTTTGACTGATGAAATGCAGCAATTGAATCCTTACCCAAGGCTATTTTATCATGAATTTCATTCTGGTTGGTCCAATTTGTTGATTGGAGATGTGGAGAAGCATCAATTGAAAGGGGATCGAGTGGCTCGTAACGCGTTCGAGCTGCCCTACTGTTAATCGTCGGCTCCAGACCAAATTGGGAAAGACCCATGCGCTCAATGGATGCGCCGGTGGAGTAGTTGCCTGAGGTGGTGGTCCGCGATCATAGGTCCTACCACCGATGCCGAAATCAAAATATGAAGAATGCGTAGTGGCAAGCAATGCGAACGAAGTTTTCTGATTTTGATGGAATGATTATTTGTTGATTGGAGGCTATAGATAGGGTCGCCTAGAAGAGGAGAATCGACTAGTATATTGGGCTTAACGTGGGTGTCGTCGGAATGTGTATTTATGCTGTTTTGGTATGGGAATGGAATTTGCACTTGAGGTCATTAAGCTTCTGTGTCCACGTGTTTTGATCCTTTAAGTTTGAATTAACATCATAACAGACATAATAGTAAGTTCAGTGACCGTTTGTGAAAGCGCGTGAAACTTCAGTGACCGTTTTGTAATTTTTAGGTAAGTTTAGTAACCATTTGTGAAATTAACCCATTTATAATTTTTTTTTTTGTCTGTTTAAATAAAATGGTATATTGGTCATTTCACATCTTTTAATTGATAAAATTGATGGAAAATGACATTTCACATAATAAAATATAGAAATAAGGGTGAAAATATCAAAAAATGAAAGATAATGACATTTTTCACAATAATAAAAAAAGGTAAGGACATTATGTGTTAACTATCCTAATTAAATCATTCATCTTCAATTTACTCTAAATATTAGCCACTAGAAATGCTATTCAGATTGAGGTCTGCTGATAGTCGTCCTATGTGACATACATATGACAATTTATTATTTGATACAATAATATTTTAATTTTTTATTGTCTCGTGTATTAAATAATGACTGTCACATATATAACACGTAAGACAATAACCGTTAGTCTTTACTATGAATACATTTGCTCTAGCCATTATATTAGCCTACGTTGCTAAACTTAATATCCAGATCCTATATGAAATGTTAAAGCAATTGGACGTATTAGTTTTCTGTTAAATATGTCAACACTTAATCATGTTGCGGCTAAAAAAAAAAATTCAAATAACTTGTTTGAAAATTCATTTCGATTTGACCCAATTTATAAAACTCATTTTTTCATGAAACTCAGCCTTTGGGTTCAAAAAGGGGCTCATTTTAGTAGTAGCAATGAACCGAGGCAAGCTGGTTCGGCCCCGAGCTCGTGTGAGCTCGTGGCTCGTGACCATTGGTTTTTGGGTGAGCTCGGCTCGTGCCCGAGCTTGCCCAAAACGAGCCGCTCGTCCTTTTTTTTTTTTTTAACAAAACCTAAAATTCAAAAAATATATATACATTAATATATACACATTTTCTAATGTTTTTTGAAATATACATTTTTCAAAATATTTGTAATTTTTAAATATTTATACTATATTAAAGATTGAAACGGTTAAATCTTTATATAT